>BGPR01016819.1:0-17937 GCA_013235015.1 Araneus ventricosus | reverse complement strand
AAATTCTAATCAAAACAAAGCACTTCTCTGCTTGTCAAACGATGCCAAAAAATAGTATCAAATTATATCATCACGATTGCAATAAATAATCAGATGCATCATCGCGTCCAAACTCTATCACGCGCGTGATATACCACTGACGTAATTTACAACTTTCTATTAAAAAATGGAAATTAATTTGAAATATATGATTAATATAATTTAAAATTTCTCGGGAACTATTTATCATAGCGAGATAAATTTTATATCAATCGATAGAAAATTTTATTTCACTATTTTAGAGCTATTAAATTTAAAATTAGAACGACAATTACTCTTTTAAATTTAAAATTACTGAAATTTAGGTTCTCTAAGAATAAAATAATACTGTTTAACGTCTCGCAGTGCTACGGCGCGAGTTTTATTGTTGGTGACGTCAGAGCGTTACAGAGAGACAGATCTGGGCTATTATATTAGTAAAGTTTCGTTAGCAATTTACACCTCAGCAGCGTTGCAATCGCGAGAGTATGTATGCGTCTCGAATAGTTCGAACCATCTGCAAGACAGAGACATAACTGTTGATGCGTAGTGTTTAAGAAAAATTATATGTCCGCCGCCTCTGCAACACAACGATTCATTACAGACTTTGGCTGGAAAATATTCCGTCAGCCCCCTTACAGTCCAAATTTAGCCCCTTCTGATTTTCATATACTTTTGCAACTTTAAGGTTTTCCTTCCTGGTATGAGGTTCCAGGATGGCAACGCTGTGAAACAATGTTCTTCGATAAGGGGATACAAAATTTGGTGAATCTTTTTACGAGTGATGTCTCAACACAGCAACTATGTTTAACCCTTTAAAGGTCCATTTTTTTCTAGTAGTGTTATATATATTAAACTGGCTTTGGGAATGGGATTCATTTAAGAAAAGAAATTCATTTAGCGTATTCAATGACATTAATTTTTGTTAATTAACTTTGCTAATTAATTATCAAGTCCAGACACTTTGTTAAGGTCTGAGAAAAGAAATGGGAACATCTAGGTTTTTGTTTCATCGAAAAAATTGGCAAGAACTTATATCAACCTTAAAAAATGCATTTAAAAATTGATGAAGTTGGTGGTAAGTATACTTGCCACTGCCTTATAAAGGGTTAAATATAGTATCACAGTTAACTAGTGTTCCTTAAACATCGATAGTTCAACTATCGATAGTATCGAAAGTTTCAAAACAATCGATACTATCGATTGTTTTCTCCCCGGTGATACTATCGATAGGCGTTTTTCCAGTCGATAGTTTTGAAACTATTGATAATATCGATGGTTTTAAAACTGTCGACTGAAAATGCGCCTATCAGTAGACTTGCACGGGAGAAAACTATCGATTGTCTCAGTCGATAGTTCCGAAAACCCGATACTATCGACTTGGCTTCGATAGTCTATCGATGTTTAAGGAACACTACAGTTAACAATAAAGTATTCTGCTCCATTACAGTTTTTGTTCTTTTAACACGCCTACGGAGCTTACTTTCTTGATATCTAAAGTGCGTCTTTCTGCGAACCTGATAACTCAAAAACGTAATAAGACGGACGGATGAAATTTAGTACGCAATTATTGAGAAAGTAAGTTCCGTAGTAATCCCCGTTCCATAAGTAATCTTTACATCAAAATTGCAGATTTCTACATATATTGGAAGAAATCCGTTGACGGGAAGTCTGCTAGTCCACGTGCATGTAAATTCGATCAAATTGTTTTTATCACGACAATTGCAGAATTATGTCCAATTTTGTATCAAACCCATCAGTGAGTTATTGCTATTCATGAGTACGTGCACGAAGCAACAAAAACGTAGCAAACCAGGTGAGGGAATTTTAGTATAGGGTGATTACATTAAAATTGTAGATGTTATAATTTTAGACTAAATCCGTCCAAGGGCAGACTGTCTGTTTGTTTGTCCGTGTATATATGAACACAATTAAAAAAAATACTACTAGCAAGATGAACAAAATTTGCTATATAGTCTTATATAAACACCGAAACTGTAGATCTACATAAAATTTTAGACTTTTTAAAAAAAGGGAACAATTCTAAAATGCCCACTCGATTCTCTTCACTGTACAATGAAGCTACTCCGAACTGTGTGAGTATACGAGAAAGTGGAGAGGAGAACACTCCCACTGTTTCATCCTGGTTCTTAGAGATTTGGTGTTTCGAGATATTTTAAGAAAGTGAAGCAATTACACGGTTTGCTTCAGTTAGATTAACAACCCACTTTGAAACTAAGCGAGGATATTTTGGAATGCATCTCGCAACTTGGAATTGTGGTCGGATAACGAGGACGAAACACCTTATATCTTCAAATTTCTACACCACAAGAGTGAGAAAATGCTTGACCCACCATGGATTTTAAGCACATCAGGTCCTCATGCCCAGCTGTTTTTTTGGTGGAAGCAGATCTCAAATGTAATTATGACATATGGGCATCATTATCACTTAACATTCCTGCTGGCCATTTGCTGAACAGATGTGCATCTCTACAGAGAAGGGAAGAAAAGCAGTTAAGTGACAAACATTCTTTGAGTGACTGTTCATTGTCGCATCAGGTGATGGATATTAAATGACCTTCACATCTGTTAAAATGGACTTCTTTCAGGAGGTGATAATCATTATAATGCCCCATACCAGACGAAGTAATTAAGTTCTACTTTTGTGGTCCGAGAGGGCATAAAGTTTGGAAACAAGCTTTGTTTAGTTACATTAATCTCCCGTTTTGAAACAACACCAGGGCTATTTTGGCACGAACCTCATAATTTTGAACCGCGAACAGATAACGAAGACGACACCCCCTTCAAACTCCCACGCCACACCAGCGGGAGGACGTTTGGCCCTACATATCTGTTAGCGTGCAACAGGCCCAATACAGAATGGATCTTCAGTGGAATAGGGTTTTGAACCCGTAAACTTCCAGTCCCGAAGCCAAGGCCTTACCACTAGGCCAAGACGAGAGATTCAGAGAGGGAGATGAACTGTTGGTCTCAAGCAGAGACAGATTTTTAACCCATGGTAGAGACTGGACGGTTTGAGTGAAGCTTGCTGCTTTACGAACAGTGATTGTCAAATGAACTACCCCGTCTAGATTTTTGGACAAGATTTTTTATATTATTTTAGATGATATATTCCAGATGTTATATTGGAATTAAAACATTTTTGCTTTAAAGTTTAACTGTGGTTATCTCTGTAGTTGAAATTTTATTCCAGTATGACGCACAAGAAAAAATAGCCCACCACAGTCGAAAGGAGTGACCTGATTGTGTACAACTTTAACCCTTTCAAAGGCTGTGGGAAGTATACTTCCCACCTAATTCATCAATTTTTAAACGCACAAGGTAGGCTATTTTAAAGTTCTCAACAAATTTTTCGATGAAAGGAAATCCTAACGTTCCAATTTCTTATCTCAAACCATAACAAAGTGTCTTAACTTTTTAATTATTAATTAATAGAATTAAAAAAAAATAATGTCATCCAAAAGGCTAAATGAATTTCTTTTCTTAAATTAACCTCAACCCCAAAGTTATTTTATTATACCATTACTAGAAAAAAATGGCCCTTGAAAGGGTTAGGATAAAAGGTTAGAATGGAGTTCCAAAAGGTTTTGGAATCTAAATAAGAATCAGCAGAGTTCTCATAATTTATAATGGTTAAAAAAAATGAATATATGGAAATAAAAAAAAAACTTTTCTTTTATCCTCAATATATAATTTTTAACAGCTTTAATAATATCTATTGTTAAAAGAACAATAACAACTATGGATTTACTGAAATAACACTTTCACTCAGCTGACATTTAAAAAGAATTTTTGGAATGCATTTTAACATTAAAATGAAATCTTAATCAACACAAGTGGGATTGAGTTGTAATATTTCCTTTGTGGTTAATAAATGAAAGACTGTTCTAGTTGACGTGATCTGTAATGTTTTTTTTTTAGTCTGCTTGTGTCCTAGTTAATATAATCTGATAATTTTCTTTAAGGATCTTTAACCTAATCATAAGGACAAATGATTCTTCTGAATGAATAGTTTAAATATTTATGGAAATTTTTCATCAATTCAGTAGCATTTGGCAATCAACCAATTATGTCAAACACGGAATCAAGTGTTGAATTTTGGGGACAAACTGTGTCACGCTTTTTGATGTAATTATAAAAAATATATCATCTTAAAATAAAAATACCATTTTTGCTAATTTACCATGGCATTAGGCAATATTGGTTTTAGGTAAGCAATTTATACATATTTTAATTTCTTCATTTGCTTTTGATATTGCAGTTGATTTTACAAATTTGCAGAAGTGTTTGACGAAGTTGGCACAGGAAACCATTAGATGGTTTTCATTTAAACTTTTTTACCAGTTGATCTATAAAATATATATATATATATATTGTGTTAAAGGAAAAACCTGTAATTTCCAGCATTGCTAGAAAGAATCCAAAATCCTTCTTGTATGCATTTTTAGCATTATTGTGTTTATGTTTAATTTTGGAAAGGGAATTAAAGAGCATTTGCAATGCTTTATTTCAGTTACTCTGGTTTTTAGAAGAAACAAGTGTAGAAATACATAAGTTATAGTATAGTTTCAAGAATTTATTTATAGAAATATATAAGTTATATTAGTCAAGTATAGCTTCTATATTTCATATAGAAACAAGTCATTTTTGCAATAGAACGTCGGGTCAACAAATGCAAAAGGGGAAGAAAGGTGCTACAGGGTCCACTTGTCTATGAATGACATCGGAAATGCTGCACTAGCCATTTAGACCACATTAATTTCTAATTCAGTTTAGATAAATGTAAATAGTTATTATAATTAAATATTTTAACCAGGAAAATGAATTCTGAATTTATTGTGCTTAGCAGGCATCTGTGACTTGTATATAATGCAGGAAACACACTAAAAGATGGATTAGTCAGTTTTGACCATAGGAGCGGAAATGACCATGACTTGAGTCATTTTTAGATCATGGTTTAATATAGGGCAATGTATTAATTCATTGAACATTCCAAATTAGAGGTGCACCCCATAAATCGGAAATCTCTATATAATTTGAACTTTTATCAGGAATCTTGAATTCTCAATAGAAAAACAATTACTGTATATCGAATAAAATTTCTATATATCAAACAAAAAGTTTCATATAAAAAAACTATGCATACCTATTGCAATCACAAAGTGACCATTGTTTTTGTTCATAAAAAGGAATATAAATTGAATAAGAAAAAACATGTTTTCTCCGATTCTTACTGGATAGAAATTCTCAGAAGATTGGAAATCATTTAAGAGAAAGCAATAAACACTTGCTGGCAAGACATATGTTTTTTTCCCCTATGAATCCCTAGCTTGTAGCGAGATTTTTACTTTAAATTAAGTTTTTAAACTTCTCATAGAGAGTACGGTGCCAAAGCAAAAATCTTTAAGTGTTAAAGAGAAGTTCAGCTTAATAAAAGGCTTAGAAAGTGGAATAAAAAATAAAGCAGCAACAAGAACGTATGAATTTTCCACAATTTTGAAAAATCACTGTTATTTGTATATTTTTTAAAGTAAATTTCTTTGATAGTTTAATTCTTTTAAGTCTTCTTTAACTTAAAAAAATTAACTAAGCATAACTGTTTTTAGTAAGAAAATAATGAAAAATTTGCAAAAGTGTATATTGAAATTTCTATATATGTTTTTATTATTTTTTTCAGGAACCTTCAAGTTTGATATATAGAAGTTCGACTGCGTTTAAAGGTATCTGTTGAATATATTCAGAAATAAATATTTTATTGTGCTTTTTAATTATCTGATTTTTTATGGCAATTTTTTATAACGGCTATGAGAATAAAAATCTCTCAAATAAAATTGAAGCATTCTCTCTTTTTTACATTAGCATATAAAATTACAATTAAACTGTAAAAATATAATAGCAGACTAGCTTGAATGGAGTAACCTAATACAAGTTCAACCTAAATTTAACCCTCTGAGCAGCGCAAACGTCTTTTTACGTTTTCCATGTTCAGTTCAAAAACAGATGGTTCGTATTTGTATGTATATTTTTTTAAACAGTCGTGGATAAAGTATTCTTAAGATTTCAGAGATATAACTAAATATAAAATAGATAAATTGATTTACTTTAAAAGCTAAGTTTTCTAACCTGACAGCTAAAAGTTCAAAATAATTGGGCGCTCAGAGGGTCAAGTTCCACTTCTTGGTGATTATAGACCAGGGTTTCAAAACCTGAGACTTCAAACAATAATATTGAAGAATTAGCAATTAAGCAAGCATTTTGCTGATGAAATTCCTTAAATTTTACTCACTAAACAAACCGGAAATTGAATTTTTTAAAAATCATCAATAATTTAAACTTCTTTTTCTTATTCCTTTCTTGATTTTCAGTGAAAGTGGGGAAACTCTGTTCAAGACAGTATTCTAGGTTTTTGTTTTTGTCAGATTGATGAATTAATTTAGTGAAAGTAAATATGAGTTACAAAATGGTAATTTCTTAATTTGCCATTTTTGTCAGATAAAGAGGATAATACATAAGGTAACATTCTAATCTCCAAACTTTCACACCATACCAGTGTGAGGATTTTTGAACCATAACCAGGTTTAAATGCCCCAATCTACAAATACAATTGATCTAAAATAGAATTAAGTTTATAACTTATGATCCTTTGTTCTTGCAACATCACAATAATTTTCTCATTGTGGCTTCATAAGTAATCAATGATAAAGTCTATTGGCTGAATATAATAGACAAGTTCAGTTGTGTATATTGATTTACTATGGTTTGTTTTACACCGTCTTGTTAAAATTGCAACATTCCAATAGGTTTCATAATATTATTATTTAATTCCCTGCTTTGAAATTACATAAGAGCTATTCAAAACTGAATTTGTGAAAATTGAAAACTAAAGGGCTCAGAGTATTACACACAACTCTAACTCGATCAAATTTGAAATGCAGAAAAAAGATAAAGGAAAATTTTACATGGATATTTCAAAATGTAATGACTATAGCTTCTAGAAACGACTATAAAGATTTCCATAAAATAAATTTTAATATTTACAAAAACATTCCATAACAGACTAAAAACAGAATCATTGAAATTAGAAGCAGTTTTTCATGCTTGAAAACATGAAATGACACACATATTCTATAAAAATATTTAATTGCATAATTTAACAGTGTATAAAAAAATCAATAGCTCATCTCAAACAACTATACAAATGGGCTGTTATAGTTGGCACAGTAATGGAAGTGACGATGGTAGTGATCATATTAACAGAATGATTATCAAATAATGGTCTGCCAGAGATGTGCTTCACACCAATTCCAGGTTTCTCAACTATTTTACCAGTCCGTGTATCCACTCCTTTGGAATAAAGAAAGAATATATTTTAAAAGATGCATAGTATTTTAAATAAACCAATAAATAAATAAAACTACTACAGTAAACTCTACACCATTATGACTATATAAACTGTGCACAATGACAATTCTTGTTCAGCACACATAAAAATTGACCAATGAACCACACCTCTCCAACCTAATTTTTAAGAAAAATGTGAAGAGTAAAGTATGACCTCATATCCAGAACAGTGAAAATTGTTACTAATATCATATGAAACTGTAAAATGGTCAAATTCTTAATCATCAGATTTTATTACTTTTTTTTTTTTTCCCCTATGTGGACGTCCAAAGGAATTAGTATACTGAATTTCAGTATTACATAAAGTGATGAAGTTGTTCCGCTGTGTGCTGTGCAGTTAACACTGTATGGTGCATTCATATATATTTCAATTTTACAGTGGTCTTTGAGCAACAAGCCATATGAAACTACTACAGTTCCCGTTTCCAAAAAATTTCATTTCTCATGCATTGGAAATACTTTTATTTTAGATTTTTCTTGAAAGCTATCATTTATATATTTACTTACTTGTGCCAGTTTTTATGCTCTTGAAGTGAGACTTGTTTTGCACAACTTATGCATACTACTTAAATAATACTTAGCCAACAAAGCAAACAAATATGCATTATCAGTTAAATACTAAAACTTGTATTATCAGCTAAATACTTATTAACGATCTCTGCACCACTTCTTTTTAATAGAAATCATTAATTTAAATGGTACCTTTCTCCAAATAATCAGGATAACTTTTCTGCAATAGCAACATAATACATAAGTTCATATTCATTACGGAGTGCATTCTTTGCAAAGCAACCACATTTGATCAGATATCTCATTAGAAGAAAAGAAGGGATAACACTCAATTTCATAATATTTTCTTACTTACACTATGCAGCTATTTGAAAAATTGTACGTAACAAGCCAGATTTGATTATAATTTCTTTTCATTCATTAATCGCGGATTTTTTTAAAATTTGTGCAATGCTTTCAGATTGAGGAAATACCCAATAAATGAAGTTCAGCATGAACAAGGGTGTAGTGAAATTAGAACGCCATTCTGGCATTCCTTTTTTTCCCACGAGAAATAAAGAAGAAAAATCTGAAAATGTACTTAAAACAACATGATTTTTGTCACCTAGATTAGAAAGTCCTTTTACTGCTTATTTTGTGATTACACCATTGAGCACGAATCAAAAATATGCCAGCAAGAATGCTTTAAAATATTATTAAAACTTTCTGTTGAAAGGAAGCTAACTGCTGTCACTTTTTCATAAATATCACATAATCATATTGTAAATAAAAAAGTAAAAACAATTTCAGAAAATTCAAGAAAGTAGAAACTTAAGCCCTGTAAGGGCCTATAAACAAAGTAAGTTACGGGGTGGGGGCAAATCAGTATCCAACTTCCAAAACCAGATATTTTTTTTATTAATTTTAATTTAATCAGCATATAAGAATTTTTTCAGTAACAAATACTATGACAACCTGCAAAAAGAATTTTTTTTTTTTGCATGTCATTCTCAAAAATATTGGTTTTAGTATCTCGAGTATAAAACATTAAAATTTAAAAGTAATTTTAAATAAAATAGTTCAAAAATCACAAAACTTTTTAACACAATTTCTAAAACAAAATTTGTCAGAACTGTCGACTTGTGATATATTACGCAAACGAATTTGATAACATGAATAAATAAATAAATAATAAAAAAAACACCAAGAATAACGATCTGAAATGTAAACAATACTTCATTTTAATTTCAGCAAGTCTGAGTACACAGCTCTTATAAATCAAATGAAAACCCTCAAAATAATTTTTAAAAAATAATAATCTCAGGGGCTCCCAAAAGTTATGAGGTTCATAGGCAATTCCCTGTTTAGTAACCCTGCCTTGATGGCTATAGAAACCAAGAATTATGCGAGTAAATGAAACAATTTTAATATATTATAAAAGTATCCAGGTAAAGAGTCTCAGTACTCTCATTTATTACGAAAATGTGGTGCTAAAACATCATACAATTATTTTCATAACATAACATTATTTTATAATACATAATTATTTCAATAAATTACCAAAAGCACAAACTATAATTTTCACAAGAAAAATTCACTTTATCTCTGTTAATGAATTGGAGTAGGAAATTAATTAGAAAACTTAAGAAACTAATGGATTTTATGCATTTTCAAGAGCTTGAATAGAACTGTAAATTAAAAACAATTCAGTTTTAATTTGTTAGTTAATTGTCCATTTAGAATTCACATGAGAGCTATTGGAGACAATCCCCACAATTTTAAGTAGTAATCAGATAATGATACACAAATTGAAACTTGACTCTCCAAATTTTTACAAGTGGATATTTGGCACATAAAAAGTTTTATTTGCATATGGTTCACACGCCAAATTAATCTATAGTAGAATATGACTCAAATCTATCATCTTCTAATCTTGAAAGTGAAAATTTACTAGCAGGTCATTGCAGTCTTAAAATTTTGCACTTAAGAATGTGAGAAATATGATGATAATGCAAATTCCGAGTTGTTCATACTGTTACAAAGTTGTAAAGTTGTTTCCCTGACATGCTAATCTTAGCACAAGAAAGATAATTTACAAAGGTTTTGTTGGGAGCCAAGCCAATTAACTTTGATCTTGGCAAAATTTTGGTGACAAAAGGAATCTTCTAGAAAATTCATGAATTGTAGTCCTATCTCTGCAAGGAGCAGGAAATTTCAAGAGCCTTCTAGAGATTATTATTCGATGTCACTACCTGTTGGAAAAGATATGAAAGCAAGCTCTCAAACCAAGAGCCAGACAGTTGCAATTTTGTCAGTAGTGAAGCTGGTGAACTGATAGATATTGAGTGCTACTATAAGTGCTGTTTCTGAGATTTATTAGTGATCTGCTCTCTTGCCTGTGTTGTAAATTTATATAAGAGCTGCTTAGTTTTGTTACCTATGCTACGTTTGAATTTCCTAGAGTATTCGTAAAATAAAGAGCTTTATTTTTTTTATCCTGCTTTTTGGACTGCATTCATGTGCACCCACTGGATGATTTTCGTAAATATATTTACATCAATGACTTGAAAGCTAATCTATATATATAAAAGCTAACGTACGTGGCACACAAAAGAGGTTAATTTTTCTTTTGCAGATGGTTTGTTTACAAAAAAACTGGTAGCCATGTTAGGTATAACTTCATAGGCATACATGGCTACAATATTTGTTCTGGTGTAAAACAACTTCTTCTCGAAAAAAAAAATGAGTTTCCAACATCAAGTTAATATTTCTTATAATATAATGAAACTTTGTGTGAAATTATTTAAAAGAGATCAGTTAGAAATGAAGCAGATGGGCTTAGGCAAGCCGAAGAACATTTAGATCAATGTCAAAATAGTTTAAGTCAGCGTGTTAAATTCACAAATTGAGGTGAACACCATGGAGCTTACTATTTGAACATCTTACATTGGGTACTAATCCATCATATGCACACCACTTGACACTTTTTTTGTTTTGGCGAATTTTTTTGGAGCGCTGAATAGCCAGCTTGGCTCAATTTCTTTCTTGACAAAATTGACACACTCTGTGTTTTTGGCAAGCTGAAACATCAGAGACCAGAATGTACTAGTATGGCCTAAAATGCATGGTGTGCTCGGCATGGGATTAGCTAGTTTTAATTTTAAAAGGTGTTATGTTTAGGGAAACATGACTATCTCACCTGAATATTGCAATGTTGCGCCTATCAATGAATCGAAAATGGAGCCAAAGAATCCTCCAAAAGTTCCAATAAATATTAAAAGAAAAGCTTGCTGGAGTAGATTAACATTATGGTTTGTTAAAAGAAGTGCTAGCAGATTCACAAATCCAACCAGAGCTCCTCCTAAGGCACTGGAAACAAGTCCAATAGTAGTGAAGCCGCCATTGGTACCTACAAAGTGAAAAAACATGTAAAAAAAAATTCCTTGTATTTAAAAAGGGGGAAAAAAGTATTAGCATCATGAGACAATCATATTTTAAACAGCAGGCATATTTTATAGAGGAGGATTAATTATTATATTTACTGTTTATACTTTTTATAAGTTGCATTGCACCTTATGTGTAAAACAGAACAAAAATAATTGATCTTGCTTTGTGTTATGTATGATTCTTAAAGAATATATATATATATATATATATTTATAATGATGTTTCATAAGTAAAGTGTAGAGAAAACATCTAGAATAAGAAGACAGTCGTTGATCCAATCAATACTTTATTTCAGTTTCTATTTATTCATTTTAAAGATGATAGTGTAGATTATATATATATGAATTTAATAGTCATAATAATATCTTTAAAAGTAAATTCCACTCCATGGCCATGAATGAAACTTACGAGCAAAGGCAGCGTTTTGATGAAAAGGAATTACATAGTGAAAAAGAGCCGTTGCAACATCATGGTGGGTTTTTATACGGAGAAACTCCCTTACGCTGGAAGCAGGTTGAATCCGGACTTCTTCCAGTACAGTGGCAGTTATTTTTATACAAGAGCTTAAGAAGAAATAATTTTATGAATTAAAAGTTAAGAAGCATTTTTAAAATTTATGTTGAGTTATGTTGGAAAATGTTAAGTTATTACCTATATAATAATATTTTTATTTAACCCTTGCCAGCTTCATCTACCTACCTAAAAAGGTATACTTCACATGAAAGCCAACATATTAAAGGATTGTTATTTTTACAGGAGGACATAGAGGGTGTTGAAAAAGGATTTTGACAAAATTAGAAGGGTGATAGAAAACATCAAGATTAACAAAATAAGCAATGGAACATGGGGTCATAAATAATGTTGGGTGGGTGGAAATTGCAAAATTGTGTCTGCAAAGTGTGGCATAGCTAGAAATCTCATTAGACCGTAACCCATTGGTTTAGGTGACCTTCTGGGTCACCTGAAATTATTCATCTATGAGACACCAGAAGATCTGATAGCAAGAGTCATGAACACTGCAGCAAAAATCTAGAAAATACCTGGAATCTACAAGTGTGTCCACTAGTCATTTCTACATGTGTCGTAGTGCCCTATGCAATGATTGCCGCAGGCACTACTATGAACAAATATTCAACAATTTTGCTTGCTCTGTGTATTGAGCTAGCTGTGTTATACCTATTCTATCCAATAAATGTTTTCGATACTGATTTTTTCGTTTTGTCTCTGCTACACTTTGAGATGCATTTACATAATTTTCACCTTTCCAGTGTCATTCGCGACTCCATGTTCCATTGTATTTTTTGTTTGTCTTGATGTGTACTATAATTCCTCCAATTTTGTCAAAAAATTCTTTTTGAACACCTTGTATAGTTGCAATATTAATGAGTGAAAGAAAGTGGCAAAAACAATTTACAAAATGCAACGTGTAGTAGGAAAGCAAAAGGCTTGTTGCAAGAGGTGTAAACAATCTGCATACTCAGCCTTTAAACTGATGGATTGGTATGCAGACACAACACCATGGCCTTCTAAATTTCTCCTGTCTAAATGGACCTTATGCACCCTTTGGGTTCGAGAGTATAGAAAAACAGCTGTGGAGGAATAAACAAAACGATCGGCCTATAAGCGACTCAGAAATAAAAGCAATTCTGAGTCAGCTGTTTAAGACTGACCAATGCCTGCCTCCGACAGGTCACGTGTCGGAGGATGCGATGTCACATGCATAAGGTCCATTATTTCCCCCTCAAAGAACATATGATTTTTTTTTAAAGAGATGCTTATTGATTCTTCTGAAGACCTTTGTGCCAGAGCTAGTATCACAACCACAGAAGTATGCAGGGTATATTTCAAAGAGCAGGCTAATCACTTCATCACCACTGCGATGCATATATTGTAAGTGGTGGTTGTTCATCTGACACAACATTTCTGATAAATATCAAATGTCATTTATTATAAATATCTTGGTTCTTGACTTCATGAATGACTTAGAATATATCCCTGTTGAAGATATGGAAGATTACGCAATTGAAGTATCAAAAGAGACAATAGTTAAAAGTTCTAGACATTCTAGATGTAAATATGATTTTTCACAAAAATACCTATTAAGAGAAAAAGGTATGACATTTGCAAATAATTGGATTTTGTATAAAAGGCTAAAGAAACCCACAAAACACAATCTAAAATGACATCCTTTGATTTCAGAAATGAGGTAGTACTCTGAATTATGGATACTGGCATAATAATCCAATCAAAAGAGAATGAACTGAATAATTAGAATAACAATATCTACACACAGCAAGTACTTCTATGAACTTCTTTAACATATTAGGACAGATAAATATGACTAAAAAGCAAATGTGATATAAATTTCTTTCATGTACGAGATATGTTCTAATCCAATGTTTCCCAGCATGGGGCTCACGCCCTACAGGAGGATAATTTGGTTGTCAAAGGGGGCTTCCTAAAACCTATCATTTATGTTTCTTCAGTGAACAATTTAATTTTTGAATATTGAAAATTATGTGTATATTGCATAGGGGTCATAAGAATTTTAAAAAGACTTGGGACAGGATACAAAAAAGATTGCTAATCCAATGAAAAAAATGCAGCATGAATTTAAATTCAAGAAGAAAAACAAGTATTTCAAGTACTACGAGGCAAATATATAGTCAGTCAATATTCTTATTTTGACCATATTTATAGAATGATATGAACAAATATTTTTGAGTTTTTCCAGAAATATTTTAATGAATGTTTTCAATATATTCTATTAACAAATGACTTAAATGTGTAATGAAAATACAAGAACTTTAAATTTACTCTAATACAGAGAGATTGAAAGCAAAAGATAATTAATACTATTAAGAACATAAAAATATATTAATGAAATATGATTTGAATAGAAAGAAAAATTTCAAATGGAATAAATTTATTATATTGAGTTAGAAATTTTTATAATCTTTAAAACAAAGTGGGAAAATCACATATAGCATGTTTAGGAAAAATTACTTTCCACGGAGCCAAAATCAAAGAAAGAATGAACCTTGTTAATAAAAAGGAATACATTCTCCTTCAGACAATGTAATTTATTTTACCAATAAATGCAACAATATATAATATTTACAATATATAATATTATTTTATATTTATATTTTTATATTTAATAGATATAAAAAAAATGCATGAGTAGTCTAACAATCCAATGTTTTAAAGCAGTTCTCACCAACTCACAACTTATTCTTTGAATTTTGTCTAGAGCATTTGACCCTTCTTTTGTTTAAAAAACTTTTAGTTCATATTTATACAAAATGAACAGAAGACATAAAATTCATTACATGTTCAAAAAGCACAGGTAAGTTGATAATTCAAATAGGGCTGCCATTTGACACTATCAAAGCAAATATTTGAACATTGCACTAGTACTGTAATTGAATGTAATATTTTGTTGATTTTTTTTAAATCAACATTTCCAAACAAGGTAGAAATATTCAGAAAAAAAAAGATTATCTACATAACTAACATTTTACTATACATTTACGTTTAGAAATAAACTGTTCATAGATTGCAGGGCTAAAGAATGACAGTGTCATTACAGTATTTAAAATTTGCAGAATTATTTTTTTTATTGAAGAATTATCATAACACTGCATCAACTATGTAACACCAAGTGATAACATTATGCAATATTCATTTTTAATAAAACCTTTTGAACAATTAGAACTCAAGATTATATCATTTGAAAATACTAACTGAAGAGTGGCGGTTCGTACTACATGTTAAATTAAGAAACAAATTTTCTATAAAAGCATTATTTAGCAGTGTCAGAAAAAGGAAGAATTGAAAACCTTGTATTTAAGGTAGTACAATACAATAATAATAGAAAATACAAACCTACTGGGACCTTCCGCAAGGATGTTATCAAGAGTGGCTCTTTCCTAGCCATAACTGTTCCAATTTCAGATGCCCACGTATCACCATTGGCCCCTGCAAGGGCAGCCAGAACACCAGCTGCGAGCCACGAACGGAAGTGGTTTTGATTAAACTCTATTGGTATTTCTTCTGGCCCACCATTTAAGAAATAAACCATCGCCATCAATGTAGAAGCACTGCCATTGCACAAAACTTGCTGCCAATCTCGTTGTCCACCTGAAAAAGTAAACAATTATAAGATATTGAATCTTTCCCCTTATGGGCAATACATATAATATACTACAAACAAATATTATTGAAAAAGGTTGCACACTGAACTCTCTTACTGAACTAATCCGTCTCTCCTCTATTAACAATGCAGATAAGTTTTGTTTGCAGCTCTTTCTCAGTCACCCCATGTTTGATATGTAGACTGACAGCTAGTGTGAGAGGACTTAATCTGAGATTACAGACCTTAACTTCCATTATCTTGAAAACAGAGAAAGCACCTTTCCGGGAGCAGTTCGTGCATAGGCACGGTGCAACTACAGCACTCACATCTTTGTTTCAGCATATAAATTTAATCACTAATTTATTTACATACGTATATTTAAGTCTATCAACAATCTAATGTAATTTTTCTTTTAGAGCTTTGTATCTTGAGGGGAAAATGAAAAGAAGAAAGGTATGGTGGCTCTTATTGTAGAGTGAGACATTTTCTTGAAGTACTGCATTTTAACTTACTTCTGCTTTGCTTTTGCAGAGCATGCATAGTAACAATGCACATTTTTGTTGTTGTTGTTGTTGTTACACAGTTTGAAAGGAAGATGGTACAGCAGAAAAGTACAACTCTATAGATGTTATAAACACAGTTTTAGGGTATAGGCACTGTATCCGAGGTTTTAAACATTTTTCTGCTGAAGAAATTTTTTCATGGGTTTATACTTTGAAAATAAACAAGAAAAATGAATGATAAGTTGTAATAAATATTAATTACAAAAATGGTACCATAAAATTTTTCTTTTAAAAAATAGGAAAATTATTTCTTTACATGTGTAATTATTTTACTTTATCATCTCATAATTTCTTTATTGTTTAACCGCAATTGAGTAAATTTTTCAAAATTAGAGTAAGGATTGGATGAAAAATAAAGAAATTTTGCACACTGAAATTAAATTTTTAATTAAAATTAATTAAATATTAGTAATTGCTTAATTCAAATTTCTTGATCAAAAACTTAACTACTTCAGGACACAAATCTATTATTATTTTTTATAAAAGAATTATTAATTAATCAAAATTAATTTAAAAAATACAAAATTTAAATCTCTATTAATAATAAAGGCAAATGTCTGTGTCTGTTGGCGATCCACAGAACAGATCGTTGAACCTAGAGCTACCAAATTTGGCCCACATATAATTTGGAGGGAGGGATGCTCCTAGACCATTTTTGTTCAAAAATTTAATTATTTAAAATCAAGAATTAGGTGGATTACTTTTTTGGGCACTTTTAGCTAGCCAACTATGATGATTATTACACAAAAATTATTTTTACACTATTTTAAAGTGGGGAATTTTACCTTTTTAATGTTATTAGGTTAAACTCTGTAGATTTTGGCAAATTCTAAAATTTTTTCAAAGCATCATCTATTGCTCGCAAATTGGTAGAGGTCACTGAATTGACAACACCACTTGTGACAAGGTTACTGAAAATTTTTCCCTCTTGGAAGTGAGGGGTAAGGTTTCCCTCTTCTTCTGATACTCAAGTTCACGTGGGAGCACTTCGCTGAATCTGGGCTGGCCTTTGTGAGAAGATTAACTGTTCACTACTGCAAACTAAATTTTAAGTTTTTTAAATGTATTTTATGCATAAACTACTTCTAATTCATTTTCACTTTTTTTAGAAGCTTTTTCACAGAATTTCATCAAATTTTTAGTCCTGTTTCAAATTATATATGCCTTACCAATCCTTCAACAAAATCAATTAGATAATGAAATATAAAATAAAAAAAGAATTGAAATAATTTTTCACTCTTATAAATGTTTTTCATATATAAATTTATAACCACTTTCTGATTGCACATAATTGATTATGTATTAAATACTGTCCAAAATTGGCTCAAATTATAGAGTTTATTACATTTCGTATTTGAAAAAATTCCTTTTTATTTTTATATCATTTTTGTTAAAATTAATGTGCATTTCAAATTGCAGCAATAAGTTCAAATTAATATTTGAAAAGTAGCAGCTAATAATTGCAACCATTTACAATTATCTGAAAATACATCTAAAGATAATCTTTTTATACTATTTCATTCTGGATGAATCTATATTTCATTTTCGATTTTGGAATTAATTGTTTTATCTACAAAAAATCAATGAAAAATTCATTTTTTCATGACATTTTACTTGGTTTATAATAATTTGTTTGAGTTTTCAGTTCTTTTCCCTCTTTCAAAAATGAGTTTATGTTCCAGAATTTAATGCAGAAACTACTTTGTTTAATATACAGTAAATTCTTGATTATCTGGCATTCAAATATCCAGAAAGCTAGAAAATGAGTTTTTCTAAAAATTTTACATCCGCGCACCAAAATTTGAAACGTCCGCTCTGCATGGAGGGGTGTAGAAGGAAAAAAAAAAAAAAAAAAAGCAA
>BGPR01016818.1:0-33332 GCA_013235015.1 Araneus ventricosus | reverse complement strand
AGAAAACATTTTTCATTTTTCCTTAAAACATTTTAGAAAACATTTTTTATTTTTCCTTAAAACATTTCCTTGGAGGGCAGCATCAAAAAATCTGAAGTGGCAATTGTTTTTTTATCGTCATTTAATTTTGACAGAATCTCTTTCTATCTCTCTTAATCTTTCTCTGGATATTTGTTTCTTTCTCTCTTCTTCCAAATATTTTTCCACTTCATAAATTTTGGTTTATTTGAAGCAAACATTGCTCAGATTTTTAATATGAAGAATCCTGGCGGTGGTGTGCGAGAATTTGTAGGCGGTTGGTGCCAGCTCAGGTGTCGTCGTCATCATCAGCGATTCAAAATTCAAGTTTCGTCCCACAATAGTCCTCCTGTTGCTTCAAAACGGGACATTAATATAACTAAAGTAAACAAACTTGATATGAAGAAAAATTTTGTTTCATAAAACTTGAGAATTCTAGTTTTATGTTATAAAAAATATTTACAGTATTGTTTGAACTAATTCTGACAAGAGTTTTTTTAAATTCGAATGATTTCCAATGCATTTTTATCAGTATTATTTTAGAAGAATTCTTGCAGTTTTCTTATAATTCGATATCGGGAAGACAGCAATTGAATGTTTCTTTCATAAATGCTTCCAACAGGATTTTAATAACCACCACCTTTTAAAAAGTTTTTACTAAAAAATATACTTTATAAGAATATGTAATGCAAATTATTCGATATTTGAATATTCATTCAAGTAAGATTTCACAACATTGTTAAACCTCATTGTAACACGAGGAAAGTAAATCCAGATTTTTTAAAAAAATTGTCAAAAAGAGGAAACGTAAAAAATCATCAGTCTCAGAAATGCTCAGTAAGAAGAAAATACAAAATAGTTTCAAATAGCACAAAGAGGACATAAATGTCACCCGAATAAGGAACTTCACCTCAGTCACCCTTTATATAATATAAAAATTATAGTTTAAAAACTCAAATTTCTCTTTACTAGAGATTAATATAGTAATTCATTATTCTATCAATGAATAATAATATAGCTACATTTTTTAGTTTTAAATATTTAAAACAATTTCAAAAAGGATTTCGTTTATATAAAATATGTGTCATTCTTTTTTAAATTATTTTCATTCCTATCATACTCTTAAAGAAATTAAATAGAATGAAAACCCATTGATAAACATAGAATTTATTATCGAAAAAAGTCAGTTAAACTTACAAGAAATTGCTTTTCAAGAAATGCAGAGGAATCAAAGATTTAAAATAATAATGAATAAACAGTGTAAAAACAATATAATGCTACATGTATTTTTAAAGTATAGCTTAAGTTCTTAAAAAAAGAAAAACTAAAATCAAACACTATATTGTAAAAGAAACACATGAGGTTTTCTTTAAAAAGAGGGCAATAAAATACATTAAAATATTCAACTTATATTCATTTTAGGAAACAGTTTAAAATCGTTTAAAAACAAACAAATGAATACTGTGGAAACTTAAAATAATATTTGGATTATTTAAAATCTTTTAAATAATATTTCCCTAAGGTTCACATTAAATAAATAACTCTTTAACAATGAAATACAGCGTAATCCTGTTTTTAAAATCTTAGCATAAAAACAAATAATCCTTACTGATATTTTCAAACATTATGATTCCAGGATTAATGCATTACTTCAGTTAGATTAAAGACTTTCCAACCCAACAAATAAAGTTTTTCGAGCAATGGAACATCCTGAGTGTAAGCTGGAGATCCTTTACACACAAGAGATTCACAGCTGCCCTTTTCCACAGAATTAAATAATGGCTTTAATCCGAATTCATCTAATATCTCATTATGTACAGAGTTTTCGAATTTCTTCATAACCTTCTTGATTGACCAAGAACCATCCAAATGACTGTCTGACTGAGATTTAGCAAATCGGCAAAGAAATCCTTGTAAACACTTGGTATCTTCCAGAGCTTTCACTCCAAACTCGTTGATGACATCCAGTACTTTCTCTGCTTGCAGAACCCTGTCTCCATCGATGCTTCGAGCAAATCCAGTCACTATGGTTGTGGCAACAGTGGGAAACATGTTGCCACTAAATATATTCATCACGTAAGGAAATATCATTTCAATGATGAATGCTAGAGGAACAGCAGCAGCAGAAATAATGAATAGAGGATTGAAGAAAGCTTTTTTTAGAACTGATAAAAATGATGGCCTCTCGATAATTCCAGTTTCAGCCTGGCTCGATCCAGATAGAATTTTGGAATTTGAATCTTTAGAGGATTCTTCATCAGGTATAAGTGCATTGTTTTCGCCATTGACATTACCAGGAACTTCTTCAAGATGGTAGTTAAGTTTAGATTCTCTTTCATGCGGTATATAAAATCCTCCATGGCTATAAGAATACTTGTCATCAACAGTTCTGTCTGGAACAAAATCGTCTAATTCCGAAAGAATGGCGTACTTTAGCGAGTCCTTGGAGTCCAACGAAGATGTAACACCATTTGAAGAGTCTTGTACGTTATCTGTCTTGTGATCTCTCCAATCATTGTGACTGTTTAAGTATCCATATCGCCCAGTTCTTTCACGAATTTTCAGTGATTGATTTGTACCTTCTACAAAAGAAGTTAGGAAAACACAGCAAAAGATAAGAAATGAAATCTTGTTATTTATCAATTAAATCATTTTAAAGGCAGCTTTCAAACGCCTAAATGTTAAATGTTCTACTGTTGTATGAAGAAAGAAATTAACTGTTTGATGATTGCCGTAGTTTGCCCAGTCTTTTATACTTCTTTCTGAAGGGAAACACCCTAACCATATCACTGCAAAAGACTGTCAGCTATGTGAACAAAAAAAGTATTCGGTGGAGTGTTAAGTAAATGCATTTATTTGTATCAAAGAATGTAACAATTGCACATTCTGTTTCTTCTTCCTGTAATGCTGAGTAATTAACTGTGCCATGAACAAGGCGTTTGAAATGTGATGACAACCGGCCGCTGAAAATATCCCTATTTCACGCTTTTCTTAGGTACACATAAGAGTATGTCACGTCTATATAAAAGCTATGTGAGGTTTTAGATAAAATAGTAATCACTTTGTATAAATTACGGTAATGAATTTGTGAGAAAGTGCAAATATACAATATGCATTTATGAAATGAATTTTATTATAATTAAAAAATATCATTATTTATGCAGGTTATCTAGGGAAGTGTTTCCTTATCTCCTTAAGTTTTGATCGACAACTGTGTAGTTAAATCACAGGGGAACCTACTCCAAAATATTAATTTTAGAATAGTGCGTTTTCACAAAAATTATATATAAACGTAATGCTGCATTATAGAAAAATGTTTGCATTATAAATTATTTCTTGTGTAACGGATTGCAGTTGATTAAATTTACTTTGAAAAGTACTCGCATTAATGAAGCTTTCAAGTGATCCCGGAATCTGGATATAAGATTGTGTTGATTGTAAGGGGCTTCCATTTACCTCTCTGCAATATAATTTAATATTTTTTTTATTGAGACTTATTCATCCCCATTCTGAAATCCATACTCTAGTTTTTAGTTTGTGTAACCGTTTCTGTGATTTCTGAAACAAATATAATGCAAATATTATTCAGTAAAATCTTTTTTTGTATCGTGTGAATCACCTTGAAGTTTACTTCTTTAACACGGGCGGCCGAAGAGAAAGAATACATGAGCATATTTACAAAAGTAAGCAAAATAAACGATTGAAATCTGCAGTCATGCCTTACTATTGACCACAAAATTATCATTAGCCATATAGTTTTGTAACAATTGGTGACAAATAAATAGTACGTGAAGAAAAGGAATAGTGAAAGTATTCAAAGCAGCCTTTAATAATGCTGTTTTTTTGTATGACTTTCACAATCACTTCCAATCCAAATTTAATCATCGAAATACGGTCCAAAACAGTGGTTTTTTGGCTGTCTGTCGGATATCGAGAACATTTATTTGGAATGTATAGAAACGATATCGTCTATCTAGTGTGATCCGAAATAAGAAATGATTTCAAAGCTAGAAGATTTATCATTTACCGCTGCTTCAACATAAACCAATAAATGCATGCAACCTTGTTGCTAGTTTCGATAGCTATTAAGTTATTATTTTGTTTAGTCACACTAACGCCAGTTCTGAAAAGTCATAACGGCTATTACGGACGTTTAAGGTATGGTCAGATGGACGGGAAATACCCAAGCCGTGGTCAGATGGAGTTTATATTCAGGTCGGCAGCCCCTCTTCCTGAATACTAAATTTAACACGCACGAGAGCCACACACAAACAAGAAGTCATTGAGTCGTGTTTTGAACCAGGAACCTTTTGCTTCGAAAAGAAGTCCATTACCATCAAGCCACAGAGACCCCGCGCATGTTACCAAAGATAGACCATTTCGTTCACTGAAAAGTTTAATTTAAATTTATTAATACATTTATAAGAATTTCCTCAGTAAATATGTGGTATTTGTAAATGAATTGTAGTAAATATAATTTTTAGATAGTAAGGAATAGACATAGAAAAGTTTATTTAACAAGACAAATTGAAAGACAAAAATTAAACCATAAAGCATATGCAACAAATATTTACCAGTATAATATTTCCCAACATAATTTCCATTGATACTAAAATGTTTATATTATTCTACCACCTAGTTTGTCAGCTCGTTTGTTTGAATTTTCATACAGATACTTCCTGAAATGCTTACTAAGACATCTATATTATTCTACTGCCTTGTTTAGTTGAAATTTATTTAAAACCAGAAACTCTCTTAACTATATTAATCATCTTACGGAATTTCCAGTCTAAAATTTTCACTCAAACTGGAGGCAAAAGTTTCTCAAGCTCGCCGGATACAACATTTATTTTCGCTGATATATTTCCCCAGCCAAACTGATATATTAATTCATCATTCTGCACTGCTTAATACTTCCTGAAGCAGCCAAGCATGACAGCAAATCAGGGTAAACATCTCTTGCGTTGATAAATTTTTAGAAACTATTTCTAAAAGTATTTAACACGGCGCTTCAGCGCTTGCACACGCCTCTGCATGAGGGTATCCACGTTGCCAAACGTGTGAAATATGATTCTCTGGTATTGTCGGTGAAGATTTGTTGTGAATGATTCGCGGATTTTCGTGTCAATATTAAGTGGTGAAGACAGGTTTTTTCAGTTTAAGTAGTAGGAGTTGATGCTTTCCAAATTTTAAGAAAACTAAAATTAAAATGATTGAAATGATTTCTTTCATTGAAATATTTTTTCGTATGATGAATGTATTTATTTATGGGGATTACTTTTCTCATATCAAACGTACTTGTATTTCTACCAACAGTAGATCACTCCGACCCAATCCACCGAAAATATAAGATCTGTTCTTCATCGTAGTCTTTAAAATTTTATCCAATGCTGTCATTCATTTTGAAGACAAAATTGTTTTCAGCGACACCAAATATCACAATTTGTTTCTCGAGGAAGGTGCGTTTCTTGCCCTCATATATACATTATCTTACAAAGCTATATTCGCAATCTTAAACAAGTCAATGTACATTATTGCACACATATCTTAAGCGCAAAGTTTGCTCTATGTATTTGCACACAAAAAATCAGTTGCACGAAAACAGTACTGGGAGATGTTTCAGAAAATGTTATGCTGGAGAGAGAAGATATTCTACAATTTTTATAAAATGAACAGTTTGGCTAGAATCGTTGAAAAAACATACTCTCAAATGAAAAAGAGCAAGATTAGATGGAACTAAACAAGAGAAAGCTACTCTCAACATGGAACTATGCTTTTATCTCTCTTTTTTAATGCGAATTATTTACATAAATATTTGCTTTGATCAGCATTAATAAAATTACAATTAAATGTCTGATTTTATCAGTATTAACAAAATTACAATTAAATATCTAGCTTTTACCGAAATGAATAAAATGTTTTAATGTGCTAAATTTGTCAAAACATTGAAACCATTTAGCCCTCCACCACCTTTAAACGGAATCAAAAAATAAAAATTCCTTATGTCGTTTTCGACAACCTCAAGGAACCTTCAGGCCAATTTCGAAGAAAAGCGAACAACGCGTTTGATGGTGGCCAAGTAACAAACAAATTTACAGACAGATGAAATGCTGAAAGATTAAGCTGAAGCAGAGATACGGTTTGTCAAATATTTATCATCATCGTGCAAGATATTAAATATCTATCCGAGTTTCTTTTAACGAGTTATTTGAGCATGTGGAAAGGAGATTCAGATAAGTATTTAGATAAATATAAAAATAAAACAAATTAGATGATAATTGTAAATTATGAAAAAGCAGATAATACTAAATAAATTAGATAATAGTTGTTTTGAAGCCGAATATCTTTAAACTTCTTAGCGTCTTTAATACAACAACTTTTGGCATCATTTTCTTGTATTATTGAAAAAAATCACATTGAAATTTGAAATTAATTCAAATCTTCAAACCCTTCCGCGGTAGAATTATTTTTAAAAAATTCCTAATAATAATATTTATTGGGTTTTTTTACCCAATGGGCAAAAACGCCATTAATTAATAATTATATTCACATTAAACCCATTGGGTTAATAAAATACATTAATTAACCCCATTAAACCCATTAATAATACAGATTAAACAAATTTGGTTAAATGTGAAGTACATTGAAAAAAGTAGTAGATGATAGGTAGATTTGGAGAATCAGTAGAAAAAATATGTCAAGATATACAAAATGAAATATGTTATTTTTGGAAGTCTCCCTTAAAAAATGTGTTCAGTTATATTGAGATATACGACTGAAACATATATACAGAAATGGGGAAAAAAGATATTTCTTCAACGTCTTCGATACTAGTTGAGAGATGATAACTCGCAAAGACTATTCGATGTTCCTTACGTCATATGGAATATTACTTTATGACGGATTTTGAAAATTATCCGATGAATGTTCGCAACATAATAGTAAACTTCATACTCAAAGTTAGTTATCACTAAAATTCAAGTTATAGGACTATTACAATTACAGTAAAGCACCGTTTACACGTCTTTCAAAGCATTGGCGTTCAACGACGTATAAATAAAAAGACGAGTAATCGAAATTTTACTTATCATACATCTCTTATTTTATACGATTTATGTGAACGCATGTAGGCCTTCATTTGGAAATGGACAGGTAAAAGAGAATGCAACCCTCCCCTCCCCTGCTTTCTAAGAAAATTTTCCTCCTTGACAGGAATAGAGAAACAGTGACTGAGGCAGAATTTTCTGAATTTTACAAAGGGGTGAAGGAGATGTAACAGAAGGTTTGCGTCATATAAACTAAGTACTTTATCATTACAATGAAGGATTACGGATGAATAGGGACTGCAATGACCCGACGTATAAATGTAAATGATGTATAGATGAGAAACATCGAAACGGTGTTTAACAGTGATTTGCCGCTACTAATCTCAGTGTTTTGTGATAATATAATTTATTAAACTGCTGAAAACCGTACTAAGGCCCCCTAGCCCAAATATTATAATTTTTTTATCGTATATTTTCTTGAAATACTACTGTCCGTCCGCCACAAGAACTGTGGCCGCCAAAATGTCTAGTTTACGGCAGTCGCTATAGGAATAGGTTATCGTAGGAAGAATCCATTTCTAGTAGATAGAAGTTCATTCAAATGTGCTACATTGGCGCCTTTAGCTCCAAATGGGCTAAGTAAGGTAACCGAGAAGACGAATGATCAACTACTCTTTTTACCACCGCAAACTGGCGCTAAGAATAAAATAAAACTTCGACTTCCGTCGGATTCCTCCTATTCAAAATGGATCTTCCCTACCATAACCAGTTGCTATAGCGACCGCCGTAAAATAGACAATTTGGCGGTCACAGTTCTCGTGGTGGACAGACAGTAATTTGTCTTATTTACATTTATAATTTTGAAATGGGAGACAACTTTCTGGATCATAAAACATTATTTATTATTCTTTGATCTTTTCATTCCTGATTCTCAGCATGTCAGGTCATGAGAAAATAATCAACCTCGCTCTTTTGTTTGTGGCGCATTTTGCTTCACTTTAAGGACATTAATTGCTTCTGGCTGATGAAGCTTTTTGTTGAAAAGAAATGTTTGCCATCAATTTTAATTACATCTCCCCTGCAGTACTTTTCTAATTACTGCTTGCGAAATATTCGCTTTAAATTTACTTTTTATACTAATTATGAATATTTCTTTACATCTACAATATTTTAATACAGAATTTAATTAGCGATGTTTTATACGCTTGCATAAAATATTTAAAGAATCATGTGGTTCGCCTTGTTTTTTTATTTAGTTACACGAAATCATGTGGCATTATTTTTAATTTAAGCTTTTTTGCTACTTCAGAACTTCAGTGTGCATTTTACTAGAATTATGTTAGAACTTAATATTTTATAGGACATGATATTAGGTATTAAAAATAATATTTTAATAATATCGCATTTGAATCGATTGATTTTAAAATTGGACTTCTGATATTTTAAAAATTTTACAGGAGGAGAAAAAAAATGAATAGTCTGTAAACAACAATTAATCAATGGGCTGTATTAATTTAGGGTCCAAGATATCTCTAATGCGTTTCACAATAGAAAATGAGCCTATTGACGACAACAAAAAATATTACAATTATTATTTTTTGTAGAAATTCAAATTTAAATTTTGCAGATGTCTCCTTTTAACGTGAAACAGTAAAAACGCTTCAGAATTTCAGGCGATAAATTTTTATAAAGCTTGGAATATCAATGCGACTTAACTAAAATTCAAATTTATTTGTGAATAAATTTAAAGCCACAAAATAAAATAGAATTTTAATTTTATTCGATTTTAAATAATAGTCAGATTTAAAGCAGAAAATATATTTTCAGGAAAAAATAATTAGAATCCAGGAATATCGAGGAAACTCAAATTAAATTCAAAATTAACTTATTTACCAACAAATTTAAATTTAAAAGAATCCAAATAAATTTTAAAGTTATTCGTTTTTAACTAAAATTCAGATTTAAATAAAAAAAGATAATTAGGGAAAAGAGTTATAAAGCCTGGAGTTATCAGTGAAACTCAAATAAAACTAAAAGTTCATTTATATAAAAATAAATTTAAATTTGAAAATGCTCAATGGTTTTTAAGTAAAATTCAGATATAAAAAAATAGGGAAAAACGCATTTAAAGCCATAAATATGATTTGACCTCAAATAAAATTCAAAATTTGTTTATTTGCAAATGGATTTAATTTAAACTCAAATAAAATAAAATAAAATGTAAAATTCATTGGTATTTAAGCAAAGTCCAGTTTTAAAAACAAAAATGAATAGCAAGAAATGTTGTATAAACGAATTTTAGTCCTTTTGAGGGTCAATTGAGGATCTCCGTGGGTAGATTTGGATCTCTTGTCAAAAGGGATGGTGTTCTTCAGAAATGTATTTTATATTTTTTTTCATTATCATTCATTTTGCTAGTCATAATCGTTCTCATGGTAGTTACAGGTTCAGTGGGATATTTTAAATTTATTTCTGAATTTCTCGAGAATAAGTAGTGGCCAAATGTCCTCCCGTTGGTATGGTGGGGAAGTTCGGAGGGGGGTTGCCAGCTCAGGTGTCGTCCTCGTCACCTAACAACAGTTCAAAATTATGAGGTCCGTCTCAATATATTCCTCGTGTTGCTTCAAAACTAAACTAAACTAAAGCTGGTGTACTTTAAATGACGAAACGGATTAATTAATTTTCAGAAATTTCAAGCGTTATTTTTTTCTTTTGCCATGTTTCTCCATAAAAGTAATCAGTCAAATAATTTTTCCTGTAATATGTATACTAGTCATCTAGCAATCAAATGGGAAAATTGATGTTAAAAGGGGCTTCTTCGCAGAAGTCTCCTTTTGATGCTTTACTACAACATAACTGTGAAAGGCAGATTTTCAGGTTTTACTCCAAACGATGCAACTACCATCATCAAATCGAAAACACTCAAAAAAAGTTATTTCGGCTGAGTCTGCAGAAGTTGCGTTGTAAAATCAAACGGTTCATTTGCTTGAAAGTTCAAATTTTAAAGTCAACGGAGAACCCATAATTTAAAGAAGATTTAAAAGCACCAGCAGCAGAACAAATGCACTGATTATAAAAGGGTCAATAAATCTATTTCTTATATGTCACTTAATAAATTTCAAAATACCTTGCTGAAAAACTATGAGGAGGAAGTTACGCATAGGAGATTCAACTGAAATGAAACATCGCCAATTTTCTTGTAAACAACCATTTTATTTGGTTTTCTCCAAAGACGACAAGTATTTCTGTAATTCATGATACTTCACAGTTTAAATATTCAGGATCATCATACAAAATTAACTTATTTTAAAATTATGTTTTGATTAACTTTACTTTTAAAACAACACATCTAACATGCGTTGTACAATAACTAAAACAATTTGAAATGTTTCTACTTGCAACCAAAATTCTTCAACCATAATAAAACGGGTTTGTCTCAAATAAAACAGTGAGTTTGTTGATTTCCTAATGGTTGTTTCTATATTCTATTCTGTAAAATCAAGAAAATTCTAAAACAGCTTTCATTTTGCAGTATATTTGTGAAGTAAAACTGAGATTTTCGCGCAAGATGTTCCGAAACAAATTGGAAACAAGCGGAAATTTTTCATGTAAGTCGAATCAGTGTATGAGACTAAACTATCCACAGCCGAATTCATAGATCAACTTCATAAATATGGAATTTTCTCTAACGCTCTGTAAAATGACATCGACCGCTTTTCACGAATAGTTTTGAAGTATATCGAAAGAAGAAGCCCGAAACCATCCTACTGAATATTCATCGAATACGACAGAAATCTCATTGCTTTGAAATCTTCAAACAGCCGCATTCTTGAAACTTGTATCTGAGGTTCCTATCTTAAGATAAGTACAGAAAGATGTTGATTCTCACTTTATTCAACTCATTTTGGCTTTAACTATAATGAGAGCTGGAAACGGCCTCCAATGTAATTTATATAAGTGGAATGTATTATTATATAATACATTAGAGTTTTTGTAAACACTTCAGTGTTTCGGTTATATTTAATTTGGCCGAAACTATTATTTTGATAAGTTTAGTTAGGTATAGTTAAGCAGATAAAAAAATTGATGGTGCTTACGCCTCGACTTTTCGTATATTTATGTAAGATCAGGGTTTAAAGGTGAAGTGTAAACCATTTTGGTCAGAAAAAAGACAATATTTGGCTAAATCTTCATTATTCCATCATTGAGGATAATTTTCAGTATGTAAAAAAAAAATCATAATTTGCTATTATCCATGACCATGATTCGAGAGGTAACACCTGAGCGGCGCGCTGTTGTTGTCAGTTCATTTGCTTGAACAAAAAGGTAGATAGGAATGCGCAGAAAGTTTAAGTACCCAAAGAAGGGAATTTCCCAGGAAAGACTCGTAACTCGAAATGAAAGTCGTAGTGCGCTTATTACAATGGAAGTAGAAGTAATTAAAAATGAGGTGTCGTTAAAATGATTTAAGAAAGTTAAAAAATTAAAATATCACATTTACATATATTTGCATTTAAGAACGTTACTTGCAATTAATGGACAAAATAAGTTTGCCAATGTGAGTACAACCAATTTAACATGAGATATTAAAAATTAAACTTTGCATTAAACAGAATGACGCAAAAATGCAGCAACTTCCAATAAAATAATTGTATCTTAATTGGTTAGTTGAATATAGACAATATTGTTAATGCAATCACTGAATACTGCTGCGTTGCGCGCTAAAGGTATATTGTTATTGCTATTGTTTACTTCTTCTGGTTCTTGTATAATTTCTTTTTTGTATAATTAAAATATCTTTGCTAATGTGAGATGCAACCAAATATTTTTGATTTAGATGATCAATAAAACACTCTTAAAGCAACTAATATTGCTTTTTACTACTGCGTTAGAGATTTGGCCTTCTGATATTATTTTTTCTTTCAGCCTAGAAAGAAAGGCGCACTCGTACGAGGGGAGTGTATTGAAATGTGGCAAACGTGCTAATTGTGTTTCCTATAAAGCGTGAGTCGTGCAGATATGTAGAATTTGGCATTTGGCCACCATGCTAATTTCTGTTCGCCTGTCTGGTCATCAAAATGTGTTATCAGCCAACAGGAAGACAAATGTAATCAGAATGCTTTGATTTGTTTTGTGTTTGTAGTTTTTTCAGAATTTGTCTATTTATTAAAGCAAACCTATTATTGCTAATTAAAATGAGTCGTTATAAAGACAATTATTTTTCTTTACTTAATCTAGCATGAACAAGAGAAATATCGGATAGATTTTCTTGGAAACCGATGAAGCAAATCAAATAATTACTAGATCGATATAAGTACAACAATCTATTAATATTACAAAGCTGAAGTGAAGTAGCTTTTAAGACGTCTTCATAAACGGCTCTGCAATGAAGGAACTCTGTTCTCTTCAATGTTAGATGAAGTGTCCGAACGAAGTATACCAATTCACTTCTTAAGAAAAATGTGCTATATTGCTTTTTAAGTTTGATTAAAACAAATGAAAAGTGATTTCGTACTCATAATAAATGACTCACAAAAAATTTTAATTCCTTTAATATAAAGGAAATCGAATACAGTCTCGCATAATTGATAGCTAAGAATTTCCAAAATGTCATAAAAGCCTCAAGAATGCACTGTTCTTTTTTTCGATGATATTCAGATAATATCCAAATACAATACGCTACCTTGGTCTAAATATTATTTTTGAAAGTGTTTCTTTATCTTGTTAACATGTTCACTACGATGACTCCTGTCTGTGATTCGGACCTTCTAATTAGACGACCCTTTATTTATTACATGTTAACTACTACAGAAGAAAAGGGCCAATCTAATTAGATAGTAAATGTGGATCACATGAGTGAGTCAAATGACGTCAGAGGTAGCCAGCGTGTAATATTAAAGTTTGTTACTCAATTGCCGAGAAGGGTTTTCTTTCAATAACATAACTACCTATTTAAAATTAGTTGTAACCCTCTTTCTATTCCTCTCAAAAGTGTAACATCAAAAGTATAGTATATAAAGCGCAATAAAATACAAAAATTAGTTATATCATTTGTGAAAGAAAATAAATCCAAAAATGAATTCATGTCCAAATAAAAATTCCTTAGGTCAAGATCTTTGAAAATGAGCGAATATGGCGACCCTGATTCCCGAGTTCTCCTTTGCGTCTGCAACGAGACTGCTCTGGTAGCGTTTCTGACGCAGCTCTAGCTTAGTTTAGTTTAGTTATATTAACGTCTCATTCTTATGCAACACGAGGACTATTTTGGGACGGACCTTGTTATTTTGAACCGTGGTCAGATGACGAGAACGACACCTGAGCTGCCGCTCCCTCTATAAACTTCCGCACAACACAAGCTCTGGTGAACAGCAGATTTTAACGAGTTTTGTTTCAGGAGAATTTTTCCTGTGTGTGTTTGCGCTATGTGTTCATTGTTTGTGATGTGGTTTGTTGTGTGTTTTTAAATGACTTAATTTAATCATTTTATGTGTAATTGTTTTGCGCCTTATTGGTGGATTATTGTAATGTGTAAATTTTTACTTCAATGTAATGCTGATTTCCCAGTTAATCTTTGTATAATGTTATACTGGAGATATCTTTTTTCTTGTGTTGTGGCATATTTGCTTCATTGTATTTGATGATGACTGTGTAACTGACGTAGTTAAATGAAAGAAATGTAATCTGAAAATTTTTCTATGTAATTAATTTCTACTAATGTTAAATTTGTAAAAATGTATGGAAGATATTAATAAATGCGTTGCTGGCTTGTGTCTTCCTCGGGCAGATGTTTATTTCTTTTTCCCTCCGGCTCTTTTCGCCTTTAAACCAGCAGGGTAGGTTGTATTCGGGTGGGTTATGTATGCACCACACCAACGGTAGGACGTTTCACCCCCTACGTCTGATTTTATGTACAGCAGGCCCTATACACGACTGATCTTCATTGGAATCGGATTTGGAACAAGGAAACCTCCGGCTCCGAGGCTGATATCTTACCACTAGGCCACTAGGATCTGTCACGGAGGAAGCTGACGCTTCACAGGAAACAGTCTAACATTCCATTTTAACATTGCTCTAGGTCAAACATTCTCAGACAAAGGGTGCGGCTGTGCCGCTGGATAGGAATTGAATTTATTGAATATTTCTGAATATTTTTCACATCTGGTATCCATATGAGACTGCATGTTCATATTAAATGTGAAAAAAAAATCAGAAATATTCGTTATTGGCACAACAAATTCAGTTTTTTCTTAATCTTGTAAGATTTTTAAAATTGAGATAGGTGGAGTTGGTTATTAAGCAACAAAACTGTAAACTAGACATTGCCATTAATATGATATGTTTTAATTGTAACTTTAACTGGACGAACTTGGGACATAATTCAGTGTAGAGATAACATCTTGATGCTTATTCACAAAAAGATATATGTTTAAGGTAAAAATTATATACAAGATGCTTTTCAGAAAATCATAAACTCTATGATAATCATTAATCCTCAGAGTCACGGGCTGGCGTATAGAATGCGCCAGTCAAGGAAAAAATGCCAATGCAGCTGTTATTAATTAGCCGACATCCCTTTAATCTACCATCAACCACTCTAAACACCCGAAAGCCAGGAGCAAAGGTTGCTGGGCAGTCAGTTTCTCTTTACACATCATTTGTTTAAAAGAGATATGTTTTGGTGCACTCAGTACGCCACCCGTGCCGTTATGTTTCGCCTCAAAAACAAGCAAATAGTTCCTTCTGATCGCTATCTCTTAGTTTTTTCTGATGAGGGGAAGGCCTGTGACTTTATTAACTCTATCTATAAGGGACAATCCCATACGTCTCTTCAAGCAAAAGACGATAGCCGTCCGAAGCGTCCGAATGTCACTCTGAAAATTTCACCCTCTTTTCGTTAAGTGTGATTGATTTCACACCCGCGGCTCGTGCTTTTTTCGTTAGTGGAATCGCCCAGATGTGTTTGAGGAAGAGGGGAGTTTTCTTACAATTCAGACAATGTCAGCTGTCATTGTGGTTTTTGAGGGGGAAAGTGAATTTCCCTTATCTTTCATAGAGGAGCTCGGACGTTGCCGTATTTTCAGGTCCCTTTATTTCAATAGCCTTAGGAATCAGCAATAATAATAAGGAGCATATCGTGGAAAATATTCTATCAAACTCGGAAAATGAAGTCAATGGCCTGCAATACATTTAGGATTTATCAGAAGATGATCAGGCGCTAACGGATCTATTATTTTTTGAAGCTGTTTATAAAACAAAAACTGTGAAAGATAAAAAAAATCAAGAAATTTTCGGAGATTCAGAGATAAAAAAAATTCTTTGTGAAAAGTAAATTATCGAAGGCCCCTCGTCAAAATATTTTAGGACAACTTTCCCAAAAATTCTATCGATGTTTATAACTAAAATATCGTCCCCTTGAAGATCGTCTACACATATATTATTGATTCATTCATAAATTATACTAATTTATACATAATGAGAAATAGACCGGCAGGCTTCGAAGGAAACAGTGAGCAAACTATGAGTTAAATAAAGAGGAATGAAATTATGGCATTCATAGGTACTTTTTACCTTTCAGGAAGCAAAACAATGTTAAAACTATCATTTCAGGATCCTACATTATAGTATTCAATAAAAAAAAACTATGCTACTTTGGTGTACAGGAGCAAAATCAATGAAAAACAAGTTAGCGTACTTAGAGAGCCGCCCGCGTCTTATTATTATGGGTAAATGTCCGGACCTCTAAGGGAGACGTTCCCAACATGTGGTACGAGTACCCCTGGGGGCATGCGAAGGACCAGATGGGGGTGCGTGAACCCAAAATCGGTAATGGCGGACAACACAAAGGATTAAAATCGTTACAGAATTTTGTTTCCCCATGTTCGTGCAAAAAGCAAAATTGAAAGTTGTGCAAGTCTTAAAGCCTATCTTCAAAATAAGAAAAAAGAAAGCAAAAAAGAGGAGAAAATTTTGGCTATCCTTAAAAGTTAATGTAAAATTTTTGCAACAATACTTTCATTTGTTTTGCCGTGAACTAATACTATTGTAAAAATGCAATAAAATGAATTATCAAAAATAAGTCATGCTAATGTTATTGAAGAAGGGTGTCGGCTCAGATGTCGTCCTCATCATCTTGCCACGATTCAAAATTACAAGGTTCATCCCAAAATATCCCTCGTGAAACTTCAAGACGAGACGTTATTATATCCGAGCTAAATTAAATTGACTACAAACTTGGTTGTACTTAATAGTGTGTGCTCATGCAGGAGGTAAAGGAGCAATGTAGAAACTCCATGCTATTTTGAACTTCAAATGGTTGACAATAACATTTCTATACATTTCAAAAACATGTGGCGATTATCTAGGTATCTGACAACCAGACGTAAAGGGGTTTGGCGTAGACCCTGCTAAAAGTATTAACACTTCATTTTAAGCGAAGTAAACATCCAACAAAAGAAAACGAATTGTAATCGTTTGCTTTAAGTTATAATAATGCCTTTTCTGCATGTACTAATAATGTGTTCATATATGTAGAAGATGAGATATGTAATGAAGATGCTGTTGATAGTGGTAAGACACATCCTTCTGCTAATTTAAGTCGTCTCTCGCTTTCATTTGTGATTAGACGTATAGTTCTTTCTCTTAGGCCGGCCTAATGTTTTGAAGAAGTAATATTTACTGCGTTTCGACGAATTCGCAAAAGAGAAAATCGGGTGAAAATCTTGAAATTTTTAATATGATCTTTAGTGCTTTTAAATTTAAACATTAGCAACTTTTAAAATCTTTGTGTGATTGATGTTCTTTTTCCGTCACTGAAGATTGCAATTGGAGTTTCTGTGGCACGCATTATTATAAATTTATAAATAAATAAAAATAAATATCAGCGAACGAAAAAGTCTTTCAAATATTTTATTTGTTTTAAAGGGTGGAAAAACATATAATATTTGATTGGAAATCAAATTTCGGCAGAATATTTGAACATGTAGAGAGCGGTAATTTTTAACGAATCTTTTTATTAGCAATTAAACAATTAGTAACAGACATTGAACTTGAAAAGGTCTTCTATAATTTAGAGGTTTCCAGACAAAAGAATTTTTGTGAATTTTTTTTCGCTTTTCAACTGGTAAGAGTTTTAGCTGCAGTTCAAGATATTGATATCCGATTATGTAATTCACTACATAATGGTATATTCTCTCTAATATTTAACTCTACGCATCTATGGTCTGTATTAATAAACCTCTCACCGGGGAGCAACACGGATGTATTCATATTTATGAAACTTCTAACTAATGTAGTTAATTAGCAAAAATCATGTGTTTAATAAGAAATGAAATATTTACTATGATATCGTAAGCAGGAATATCATGTTAAATAAAAAGTCAGTCTTTTCTAGGCAATTTGGGAGGGGCGGCGTATAGAGTACGCCAGATCATTTTCTCCACCCTCTACTTCATATTTCTACCTCTTTTCTTACTTTTTTACTTTAATCTATTCAGGATTCTTTAATCTGTCGAGGAATCACATCACAGGGAAAAATGGAGAAAAAGAATGAGAGATAAAATAGAAAAAGAAGACAATTTATTCGGTATATACTAAATAAATTGGCATCTCCCACGAAAGGGGTTGAAATTTTTGTCGATCGTGAGTTGGTCACCAGATGTATAAAAGTTTTGGCAGTTTTCATTGAAAGAGTCGAAATTCCTCTCACGCTAGCTAACTTATGAGTTTTTTTGCTTGCGTCCCTCGTGTCTTTGTCTTAGAATCTGCTAGCAGCAAACGAGATTCTGGCGTACTGAGTTCGCCGATGTCACGCGAGAGCAAATAATACTTAGACTGGAAGGCAGAAGTCAGACTGAACCAATCAGCTAGACGCAGTGTACTCGAGAGATGTTCCTATCAGGTTAGAGGAGTAAGGGAGCACACGGAGGAACAGTCGAAAATTAACAGCAAAAAATAATGCAATGTCGTACTCTGTACGCCAGCCCCTCCAACTAAGGGTTAAAATGGCAATTTCATAAACAGCTAACATGCATTTTGCCACAGCACGTTTGTTTGGCAGCATACATGTTATCACATAATCAACAACATACATGTTAAAATACTAAAGATTGTTTATTTTTAAGGCCAAAATTGTTCAACTAGAAATGTTTCCGTCCAAACTCACGGAGAATAATGTAACGTCCGTTTAATTAGAAAATTAATCCTCTGAGCGCCCAATTACTTTTAACTTTTAGCTATCAGGTTAGAAAATTTAGCTTTTAAAATAAAGGAATCGATCTTTTATGTATTTAATTATATCTCTGAAATCTTAATAATGCTTTATCCATGATTGTTTAAGAAAATATTCATATAAATACGAGCTATCTGCTTTTAAACTGAACATGAAAAACGGAAAAAGACGTTTGCGTCGCTCGGAGGGTTAAAGCAGAACCCTTGTTCACGAACGCAACATTTATTTCCACGATCACACACACACACAAACTATATACATGTTTTTAGAGAAAGAGTCACAACGTAGTAAAATGCGCATTGGGGCGCTCACAAATTCCGGCAACCATTTATCGCCGAAATACCAATTCACAGTTGAAAGGCACCAACAAGATATATATAGTTACACTTCTCAAATAAAACAAATTTATTTCAAATAAAACAGTGATTCTGTTTATTCCTGATATTTATTAATATATTCAGCTTTGTAAAATATAAAAAATATACATCGCAGCTTGTTTCTTCAGAACCTTTGCCAAGTAAAATTCTGAGTTTCGCGGAAATCGACATCCGCACAAATTGAGGACAAGGAAAAAATATACATGCGAGTCGAATAACAAGATGAGACAATGCCATCAGAGAGACGTCTACTCCATGAATATGTAGCTGTCTCTAATGCTGTGGCATGCCTTCAACTCCTTCCCCTGTATATCCTAGCATTAAATAAAGAAGAACACGGAACTGTCCTAATAAATATTCATCAAATGCCGCAAAAATCTCCCTGCTTTGATACCTTTCAACAGGATTGGAAACTTGCATTTGAATTTTCTCTCTTATGATAATAAGATGGTTGAGAGACGTTGATTACTATTTTCTTAAAGTTATATTTGCTTTAATCAACATGAGAACAAAAATTGCTTCATAAATGTACCGTATATTAGTCACTGAGAAATGTTTATGTGGTCGCTAGAGTTTTGATGAATATTTCAGTTTATATTGTATTCCTAATTTAGTCTAAAACTTTATGGTTTATAGTTTGCTAGTTAGAAAAATTATTTCTTTTCCTTCGACATTTTGTATACTTTCGCATAGGAATAATAGAAATACCAAACAAAAATCAAAACCAAAAAAGAAAGAAAAGTACAGATAAGAAACAGCAGATTTAAATATGAACGATGAAAATACATCTTTTAGCGTACTAACACAACAGCCTCAAGTGATTGCATCAACAGAAGTTTAAAACGATTAATATTTAAAACACATAAAAATTAATTTAGAAAGTAAAAAATGTACAAAAAGGAAGAAATGAATGAGAAATCGAAAGGCGAACTTTATCAAAGACCACTCGCCATAAAGATTCGAAATTGGACAAAATTTTCTGTCAAGGGTAAGATTATAAATCAAAAGCATACCCTTTGTGGCCTGATTCCTGTCCAATATCAATATGAGAAACATTCTGAAAGATCAAGATGCAAAATCTATAATGTATAATCAAAAGATACTAGAGAGTGTGTTAAATTTAACACTCTCTGCCGAAATTTTAGATGTAAAACAAGCGACGCCAAACAAAGACACAGGAATGTTACTGTTTACCTAGTAACTAAAGATTATTTTGCTTAGATGTATGCAACTATGCATGCATTTTTTAGATGTTCAATGAAAATTACTTTTCCCAATTGTATTATCGATTCGTACCTATTTAGGTTTGATTTGGTGACTTTTAATTTTTCCATTGATTAGTTCGATTAGTTAACTTCATAGAAAACGATTTATACGGTGTCTTAAAATTCAAGGAGATATCTATTCAATGATTCCAGCTTGATTAACATGTTATTTTTTTATCTATTAGAGAATTTTTACCATTTACCATCAGAAAATATTTATCATTATACCCACCATATTTAGCACACATATAAAAGTATTTGCACTTTTTTCGGACTTGGGAAGGAAATCCTAGAAAATCATCAAATTCTCTAGGTAGATGTTTACAATACATGCTCTATATACACTTCCTAGAAAAAATGACGCTAAAAGATGCCAATCATATAATTTGATTAAAAATATTTTAAACATCCAATATTTCTCTTAAAATCTTCAGCAATGCTGAAATTTAACACTATGAAGGTTTAGCACGTTAAATCTTTACATCTTCTATTAACTCGCGTTTGCATGGGGATAGTAGTAGACGTATTTTAAAGTATACGTGACCCCATCGCTATCACGGTACTATTATTCCATTAAAATAGGAGTGAGATTCACTTTTGTATGAATTGGATGTGGTTATGTGATTTTCCTACCGCATCCAATACTATCTCAATGAAAATGCGGGTATTCGGCTAAATTTGGATTTTTTTGTGTTTGTGTGAGAATTTTATTTAGTCTCATATGTCACAGCTGTTTAAATGCAATAACAAAACTTTTCAACATGCATGAACGGCTAAGTTTTCTACAAATATCAAAATGTTAAATTAGATATAAATATGCTAGCTTCATTATATTTGTCCCTGGGCGAAATTGGGAACATAATTTAGTGTAAAAGTATTTTGATGCTGGATGGTTGCATGTTATTATTTCTTTAAGATAGTAGCATTATTAAACATGCTGTTGGAAAATCGCAAAAACGTATTGCGTTTTATATCTTTGATTCGTAATCTGTTAGGCGCATTTCTTTAGACAAAAAATGATTTAAGATAAGGGTGAATATGAAATAAATTTTAATCAGAACAAAAATCGATGGCTATGGAATTTGTCTAATTTTAAAAGAAATGTAATACAGAGTAATGCACTATTTATTTAGATAGAAGCAGAAAATGAATAATTTAGACAGTTTGGGAGGCTCTAAAGTTTTAAAAATCAAAAATTAGAAAGATCTTTGAATGAAACTTTACTTTAAAAAATAAGTCAAAATGAGATTTGAATAGTTAAATGAAATTTCACACAATGTCGCTTTGTATGACCCTGAAGAATAAATAATTAATTTTATCAGAATCGAGGTATTTAATGAACATCCCGGAATTGCTTTATTTATCTTAAAATTTTGAGGAAATAGATTAGGAAATTTCATGATGCACATAAATTTCTAGATCAAAAATTATTGTTCAAAATCACACAACTTTGAAGTTACAAACATTGGTCAACAAAATAAATATGTCCCATATATTTATTTCTTTGTTGTAAACTTTTGAATTCATTTTCATGCATAGATTATTATTTATCTTATAAAAGAGCAGGCCGCGGTGGCCTAGTAGTAAGGCCTCGGCTTTGGGGTCCGAGGGCTCCAGGCTCGAAACACGATTAAACTGAAGATCCGTCGTGCATAGGGCCGGTTGCATGCTAAAACATACGAAGTGGTCAAAGTCTTCCCGTTGTGGTGGCGTGGAAGTTTGGAGAAGGGGCGTCATCTCAGGTGTCGTCATCTGACCATTGTTCAAAATTACGAGGTCCGTCCCCAAATAGTCCTCGTGTTGCTTTAAAACGGGACGTTAATATAGCTAAACTAAACTATAAAAGAACATACATTGAATTTTTATCTGATTACATATCAGACAGTATTATTTCCAAGGTCTACGTTGCATGGTCACTCGAAAACAAGAAACAATTTTTCTAAGCTATCACACACACACACACACATTTCAACCTTTAAAGTATTCAATAGATAACAAAAGTACATGAAAATTAAAAATTTCATTCAACTTAAAGAAGAAGGGGAAAAAACGTTGTAATGATTTTTATATATTAATCTTTTGCGTATAAACGACAGTATAATGATATAATGTTAATTAATGTCTGTAATATAGTTAGAAAAATGTATATTATAAAAAAGAACATTTTTAAATACATTTTATATTTGAAGTATTACTTTTTCTTGATTTGCTTTCGACTCTTGAATATACTGAACAATAACTTATATTCCTACCACTGCAAACCTTCATTGTAGGATGTTTATTCATTCGATGAAACATAATTTCACGTAAGAGTTCATACGTAGTCCTTTCACATACAATTCATTCTCACATGAAAGATACCATTTATGAATCTTCCCGAACTTTCTCTTGATTGCATGGAAAACTGTTGATTCTTTCCCGAAAAGAAGACAGATACCTTCACTTTAATTTTCCTAATTTTACATCGCCGTTAAAATACCTTCCCCTGAGACAACTCAGTACACATTCGAACAAACTGTAGTCATCAGAACGGTAATGGAGGAAAGGCACTGTCTTTGAGAATACAAATACTGCGAAATCCCGGAACAAACTGCCACGAATTAATGCTTCCTGAACTGTAATCCCGGAACCCGCATCCTTAATACGTGCGGTGGCAACACATTTCCTGTCTCGGTGGGGATGATTTCAGAATTTCACAGCATTTCGAATGTGCCTGAAGCGTTCAACAGAGCAAGAGATGATATTAAGCAGGTCTGCGAAGTAGACACGACTCATCGATCATGAGGGCGAGTGCGTGGACAAATGAATCGGAAGTTGTATAATGAGAAAGAATTCCCGTTTTCAAGAATTTATTTGCAAAATCTCCTCCGATGGAGAGTTTAAGAGTGTTTTGGGATCCTGATTGGGTTTTAATTCGATGCTAATAATTTTGGGAACGATGTTTAAATAGAAAACGTAATGCGTGGTAATGACCTAGTAATGCGTATTGGTTGCAGATTCTACTTTTGTTCATGCAGTAAATATTGTAACAAAAATATGCAACACTTGGCAATATAAGCAGCACATACAGAACAGAACGCCGTCTCTTACCCCTGTAACCGTGACCACTCCGGTCATTGAACGGTTTGATAGGCAAGACACACGAATTTCATTTAAGACAAAAAAACAATACTCCCCCACAAAACTCCCCAGATACTTTTACTATATTAGAGCACAGAAATGTACACTATTACACTGTTATTTCGTACTGGTGTTCTCTTCTTTAGATGTTGCTTTTCCTTTTTTTTCGGGGTTGGACGTTCATTTGAGCTGGTTGGTTGAGCTCGTTGGAAAGTCGAAAAGATAGGAGGAAGTGATCTCTGTTTTCACTGATGAATTTCACTATCTTAAGAATTTTTTGCCTGGAAACGAAGTTATTGGTGACTCTTTTCAACCATTCTTGTTAGAAGTTTGGAGCTGGCTTCCTCATATGCCAAGACTTTGTGAACAACACCTATAAACCAAATGCAAAAATAGAAATATAAGTTCACTGTTGTGCAATTTAAAAAAATCTTTCATGATTTTATAGATTATACGGAAGAAATAAGCAATGCAGGATGATAGGAATTCGTCGATCCCCACTGATATGCAAAATTGTCTCTTTAATTTTTTTTCTTTATTATGATCTTCAATATCTTCAACATCTTACCTGTTTTACCATCATTCCACACATACAGAAATACATGATTAATTGTCCGGTAATTCCTGCTGAATTTTATACATGATTTATCAAAATGATTATATGGCACTGGAATTTTACTAATAACGGCGCTATCATAAAGCAGTTATAATTTTGATATTTGCTAGAGAAACTCCATTCTGACGCCAAATGGAGACAAATGTTGGTGTTAGATTCATATATTTTAAACCATGAGGTGGTCAATTAAATCAGAATTTCAGAATTAATTACACATTAACTTCACGCCAATCCAATACTAACCAGGTATCTGAATCACGTAACTATTCCATCAAGAATATAAAACTACATCAAAGCTAAATTCTCATAATAAACTAAAGGAATACGTATGTAAGCTAATACGACACATGTCACCGTTTTGTGAGCGGTGCTCTGGCTTGTTGTCTGTTATACACATTGCTCTCACTCTGGCATGATTAACTCTGCAGCTGCAGCTGTTCAATGTGGCATCAAGATCAAAATTATCATTTTGAACAATGTATAATGTATATCAGGACAAAAAGGCAAAAGTCTAGAAACTTTAGATATCATCTCAGCAGATATTGAAAAGAATTATAGAATACAGAAGATGTTCGATTACTTTATAACCATAAGGGAATTACCCCCGACCTGCATGACGTGGCAACAGCCAATAGCAAAGTCGACGACCCCTCAGACAGAGATACGACCCAATAATCCAATACCCGTTATCGACGTGAAGGTAATTCAACCTCACATCATTATTGTACCCATCAGGCAAGCGAGAACCTGCTTATTTATACGTCAACATCCCATCCCCATATTTGAATTGCCCCCGGTGCATTCAATTATCTTATAAGATTTGTCAGAAAATTTGTAAGGTATATTTCATCAAGTGCAAGTTAAACTTTTCAAATTGCTATGTATTTCGAATTTTCCTTGCAATTAAATAAAGTTACGGAAAACTATGTTATACATTATTTATTTGATATCCATTTTTTTATTTAAATCTAATATAGATTTAAATAAAAAAAATGGTGTATGGAGTTTTATTTGGTAAAGTACTTTTAGAAATTATGTTGAAATAAATTTACGCACGCACACAGTGGACTGACATAAATCTCCAAGTTCTGTGTCTGCAGTTTATAGCTCTTTTTTGAAAAGAGCTATAAACTGTGAAGGTGCAGTACAGTGAAAATATATCATTCATGGTTGAAAATATACTTAAAAAATGCAACTTGTGTTATGATTGTATTTCTCTGTTTTCGGAATCTGAAGAAACTTTTTAACGTATTCTGATTCTATACACTTTACAAAATCTTTTCCGATGAGCTGCGTAAAGTCCAAAGCTTTAAATTTTTATGACATTTACGTAATTTAAAAAATTTTATTTACTTAAAAAACTGGAATATATATTGTATAGCAGCGGATTCGGAAACCTTCCGCGCTTTTGCGCATGCATTGGGCGGAGTTATTTTCATCAAAATAGGGGGAAAGTGAAGAATGAAATGGTGATGTATACATTTTACTGAACGTGATCTAGCAAAGAACTCCGGGAATGCGATCATATGACTAATTTCCTGACACTCCTTTCCGATGTAAAATCGTCCAAAAGTTGTAGTCTCGGAATCCGTTTTCAGACTATACGTGGATTATACACACTTTGTTTACTTAACACTCTGGTTTTATACTTCTAGGCAGTACTTTCTTGCTAAGAGCTCGAGAAATGTTAAGAGCTTTGTTTGGATTTCTACAACAGTAAAATATATTGATATAGTGAAACACATACGAAAATTAAACACATGCACTGAATACGGATAATATGTATTCCAAAACCCAAATGAATTCTTACGGAATCATTTTGTAAACTCTCGACGCCACCATTAAATTAAGCGAGTTTCCATTTCTATTTCTAGAGGTATTAACTAAATGAGAGAGAAATTTTTTTTGGAGAAAATTCTTAATTTCTGAATGAAGATCTAGTATTATATGTTGAGTTAAATGTAAATATATAAAATGCACTCAATGGTTGATGAAAAATTTGTATATTTTTAAATGCTGTTTGTTTATCGACATTTAACAAATCAAATATAGTTCTGTACGATATAATGAATTAAAAGGTAATCTTAAAAAATATAGAAAATAACATGGTTTTGGAGATTTCAACTGGAATTTTCTTTACCTATAATCAAATATACAAATTGAAATATTTCACTTGAAGTATCAAAATAATCTCTTAATGAAATTCTGTGTTTTGTTTTTTGCAAAGAGATTTTTTACTTTAAAATAAAATACATTTTTATTACTTTAAACGAAAAAAAGCATATATCATAATGTTTTACGAATGTAAAATGTATGTAAGATTATTTGTTTGATAATTAAATTATAATTTAATTAATTTAAAGGAAGCATAGCGCACAGAATAAATTTAATCCTATAAATGGATTTGTATGTAGTAAAACTTAGAATCAAAACCTCAATCAATTTATAAGTATTTTTCAAGAATTCGATCCACAAAATTTAAGGAAATATCTGAGATTTCATTCGAAAAAATATAATTTTTTCATGAAACTATTTTAGAAAACATTTTTATTTTTCCTCAAGCATTTTCTATTTTTCCTTAAAACATTTTATAAAACTTTTTTTTTATTTTTTCCTTAAAACAGTTTGAAAACATTTTTATTTTTCCTTAAAACTTAATTTTTAGAAAACATTTTATTTTTCCTTAAAACATTTCATTTTCCTTAAAACATTTTTATTTATTTTTTCCTTAAACATTTTAGAAAACATTTTCATTCTTCTTAAACATTTTAGAAAACATTTTCATTTTTCCTTAAAACATTTTGAAAACATTTTCATTTTCATTTAAAACATTTTAGAAAACATTTTTCATTTTCCTTAAAACATTTTGAAAACATTTTTTATTTTCAATACAAAACCTTATTTCCTTGGAGGGGCAGCATCAAAAAAAAAATCTGGAAGTGGCAATTGTTTTTTTTTATCGTCATTTTAATTTTGACAGAATCTCTTTCTATCTCTCTTAATCTTTCTCTGAATATTTGTTTCTTTCTCTTCTTCAAATATTTTTCCCTTCATAGAATTTTTTGGTTTATTTGAAACAAACATTGCTCCAGATTTTAATATGAAGAATCCTGGCGGTGGTGTGCGAGAATTTATGAGCAGTTAATTGCCAGCTCAGGTGTCGTCGTCATCATCAGCGGTCCAAATTCAGTTTCGTCCACAATAGTCCTCTGTTGCTTCCAAAACAGGACATTAATATAACTAAAGTAAACAAACTTGATGTGAAGAAAATTTTGTTTCATAAAACTTGAGAATTCTAGTTTTATGTTATAAATATTTACAGTATTGTTTGAACTAATTCTGACCGAGTTTTTTTTAAATTCGAATGATTTCCAATGCATTTTATCAGTATTATTTTAGAAAGAATTCTTGCAGTTTTCTTATAATTCGATATCAGGAAGACAACCAATTGAATGTTTCTTTCATAAATGCGCTGCTGAAGGATTTTATAACCACCACCTTTTAAAGTTTTTTACTGAAATATACTTTATATAAGAATATATAATGCAAATTATTCGATATTTGAATATTCATTCAAGTAAGATTTCCACAACATTGTTAAACCTCATTTGTAACACGAGGAAAGTAAATCCAGATTTTTTAAAAAAATTTGTCAAAAGAGGAAACGTAAAAAATCATCAGTCTCAAAATGCTCCAGTAAGAAGAAAAATACAAAATAGTTTCCAAATAGCACAAAAAGGGGACATAAATGTCGCGAATAAGGAACTTCACCTCAGTCACCCTTTTACCTGTATAAAATCCATGATTTAAATTTCCATTTTACTGCTTTACTAGAGATTAATATAGTAATTCATTATTCTATCAATGAATAATAAATATATTTCACATTTTTTAGTTTTAAATATTTAAAACAATTTCAAAAGTTTCGTTTATATAAAATATGTGTCATTCTTTTTTAAATTATTTTCATTCTATCATACTCTTAAAGAAATTAAATAGAAGATGAAAACCCATTGATAAACATAAAATTTATTATCGAAAAAAGATCAGTTAAACTTACAAGAAATTGCTTTTCAGAAATGCAGAGGAATCAAAGATTTAAAATAATATTGAATAAACAGTGTAAAAAACAATATAATGACTGCTACATGTATTTTTTAAAGTATAAGCTTAAGTTCTTAAAAAAAAGAAAAACTAAAATCAAACACTATATTGTAAAAGAAACACATGAAAGTTTTCTTTAAAAGAAGGGTAATAAAATACATTAAAATATTCAACTTATATTCATTTTAGGAAACAGTTAAAATCGTTTAAAACAAACAAATGAATGCTGTGAAACTTAAAATAATATTTGGATTATTTAAAATCTTTTAAATAATATTTCCCTAAGAATTCACATTAAATAAATAACTCTTTAACAATGAAATACAAGCGTAATCCTGTTTTTAAAATCTTAGCATAAAACAAATAATCCTTCACTGATATTTTCAAACATTATGATTCAAGTTAATGCATTACTTCAGTTAGATTAAAGACTTTCCAACCCAACAAATAAAGTTTTTTTTTCGAGCAATGGAACATCCTGAGTGTAAGCTGGAATCCTTTACACACAAGAATTCACAGCTGCCCTTTTCCACAGAATTAAATGTGAAAGCAATCCGAATTCATCTAATATCTCATTATGTACAGAGTTTTCGAATTTCTTCATAACCTTCTTGATTGACCAGAACCATCCGATGACTGTCGACTGAGATTTAGCAAATCAGCAGAAATCCTTGTAAAACACTTGGTATCTTCCAGGACTTTCCTCCAAACTCGTTGATGACATCAGTACTTTCTCTGCTTACAGAACCCTGTCTTTTCCATCGATGCTTCGAACAAATCCGGTCCACTATGGTTTGTGGCAACAGAGGTAGGAAACATGTTGCCACTAAATATATTCATCACGTAAGGAAATATCATTTCAATGATAGATGCTAGAGGAGCAACAGCAGCAGGAAATGTGAATAGAGGATTGAAGAAAGCTTTTTTTTAGGGCAGTAAAATGATGGCCTCTCGATAATTCCAGTTTCAGCCTGGCTCGATCAGATTATAAATTTTTTGGAATTTGAATCTTTGAGATTCTTCAGCTCAAGTATAGTGCATTGTTTTCGCCATTGACATTACCGGAACTTCTTCAAGATGGTAGTTAGTTTTAGATTCTCTTTCATGCGGTATATAAAATCCTCCATGGCTATAAGAATACTTGTCATCAACAGTTCTGTCTGGAACAAAGAATCGTCTAAATTCCGAGAAAGAATGGCATGCTTTGCTTGAGTCCTTGGAGTCAGCAAAGATGTAACACCATTTGAAGAGTCTTGTACGTTATCTGTCTTGTGATCTCTCAATCATTTGTGACTGTTTAAAGTATCCATATCACTTCCAGTTCTTTTGCAATTTTCAGTGATTGATTTGTACATTACAAAAGAAGTTAGGAAAACACAGCAAAAGATAAGAAATGAAATCTTATTTATTTATCAATTAAATCATTTTAAAGGCAGCTTTCAGAAACGCCTAAATGTTAAATGTTCTACTGTTGACTGTATGAAGAAGAAAGAAATTAACTGTTTGATGATTGCCGTAGATTTTGCCCAATCTTTTATACTTTATTCTTTCTGAAGAGAAACACCCTAACCATATCACTGCAAAAGACATCAGCTATGTGAACAAAAAAAGTATTCGGTGGAGTGTTAAAGTAAAATGCATTTATTTGTATCAAAAGAATGTAACAATTGCACATTCTGTTCTTCTTCATAGCAATGCTGGAGTAATTAACTGTGCCATGAACAAAGGCGTTTGGAAATGTGATGACAACCGGCCGCTGAAAATATCCTATTTCACGCTTTTCTTAGGTACACATAGAGTATGTCGTCTATATAAAAAAAGCTATGTGAGGTTTTTAGATAAAAGTAATCACTTTGTATAAGAATTACGGTAATGAATTTGTGAGAAAGTGCAAATATACAATATGCATTTATGAAATGAATTTTTTATTATAATAAAAAATATCATTATTTATACGGGTTATCTAGGGAAGTGTTTCCTTATCTCCTTAAGTTTTGATCGACAACTGTGTAGTTAAATCCTGCAGGGGAACCCTATACTCAAAATAATGAATTTTAGAATAATTGCGTTTCACAGAATTATATAAACGTAATGCTGCATTATAGAAAAATGTTTGCGTATAAATTTATTTCTTAACTTGTGTAACGGATTGCAGTTGATTAAATTTACTTTGAAAGTACTCGCATTAATGAAGCTTTCCAAGTGATCCGGAATCTGGATATAAGATTGTGTTGTTAGCAGAAATTTCCATTTACCTCTCTGCAATATAATTTAATATTTTTTTATTGAGACTTATTCATCCCATTCACAAATCCATACTCTAGTTTTTTAGTTTGTGTAACCGTTTCTGTGATTTCTAGAAACAAATATAATGCAAATATTATTCCAGTAAAATCTTTTTTTTTGTATCAGTATGAATCACCTTGATTTACTTCTTTAACACGGGCGGCGAAGAGAAAGAATACATGACATATTTAAAAGTAAGCAAAATAAATGATTGAAATCTGCAGTCATGCCTTACTGTGACCACAAAATTATCATTAGCCTTATAGTTTTGTAACAGTGGTGACAACAAATAAATAGTACGTGAAAGAAAGGAATAGTGAAATGGCTTCAAAGCAGCCTTTAATAATGCTGTTTTTTTGTATGACTCACAATCACTTTATTCAAATTTAATCATCGAAGCCGGTCCAAACAAGGTAGGTTTTTTTGGCTGTCTGTCGGATCGAGGCTGTTATTTGGAGATATGTAGAAACGATATCGTCTATCTAATTGTGATCGAAATAAGAAATGATTTCAAAGCTAGAGATTTATCATTTACGCTGCTTCAACATAAACCAATAAATGCATGCAACCTTGTTGCTAGTTTCGATAGCTATTAAGTTATTATTTTGTTTAGTCACACTAGCGCCAGTTCTGAAGAATCCTTAAGCAGCTGGCTACGGACGTTTTAAGGTATGGTCAGATGGACGGGAAATGCAGAAGCCGTGGTCAGATGGAGTTTATATTCAGGTCCCGGCAGCCCCTCTTCCTGAATACTAAATTTAACACGCACGAGAGCCACACACACAAAACAAAGGAATCATTGAGTCGTGTTTTGAACCAAGGGAACCTTTGCTTCGAAAAGAAGTCCATTACCATCAAACCACAGAGACCCGCGCATGTTACCAAGATAAGACCATTTCGTTCACTGAAAGTTTAATTTAAAGTTATTAATACATTTATAAAAAATTTCCTCAGTAAATATGTGGTATTTGTAAATGAATTGTAGTAAATATAATTTTTTAGATAGTAAGGAATAGACATAGAAAGTTTATTTAACAAGACAAATTGAAAGACAAAAATTAAACCATAAAGCATATGCAACAAATATTTACCAGTATAATATTTCCCAACATAATTTCCAGTGATACTAAAATGTTTTATATTATTCTACCACCTAGTTTGTCAGCTCGTTGTTTGAATTTTCATACAGATACTTCCTGAAATGCTTACTAAGACATCCTATTATTCTACTGCCTTGTTTAGTTGAAATTTGTATTTAAAACCAGAAACTCTCACTCTTAACTATATTAATCATCTTACGGAATTTTCCAGTCTAAAATTTTCACTCGACTGGGGCAAAAGTTTCTCAAGCTCGCCGGATACAACATTTATTTTCGCTGATATATTTCCCCAGCAAACTGATATGTTCACCATCATTCTCTGCACTGTATGCTTCCTGAAGCAGCCAAACATGACAACAAATCAGAATAAACATCTCTTGCGTTGATAAATTTTGAAACTATTTCTAAAGTATTTAACACGGCGCTTCAGCTTCACACGCCTCTGCATGAGGGTATCCACGTTGCCAAACATTGTGAAATATGATTCTCTGGTATTGTCGGTGAAGATTTGTTGTGAATGATTCATGGTTCGTCAATGACAAGTGGTGAAGACAGGTTTTCAGTTTAAGTAGTAGGAGTTGATGCTTTCAAATTTTGAAAACTAAAATTAAAATGATTGAAATGATTTCTTTCATTGGAAAAATATTTTTCGTATGATGAATGTATTTATTTATGAGGGATTACTTTTCTCATATCAAACGTACTTGTATTTCTACCAACAGTAGATCACTCCGACCCAATCCACCGAAAGAAAATATAAAGATCTGTTCTTCATCGTAGTCTTCAAAATTTTATCAATGCTGTCATTCATTTTGAAAGAACAAAATTGTTTTTCAGCGACACCAAATATCACAATTTGTTTCTCGAGGAAGGTGCGTTTCTTGCCCTCATATATACATTATCTTACAAGGCTATATTCGCAATCTTAAACAAGTCAATGTACATTTATTGCACACATATCTTAAGCGCAAAGTTTGCTCTATGTATTTGCACACAAAAAAAAATCAGTTGCTGAAAACAGTACTGGGAGATGTTTCAGAAAATGTTATGCTGGAGAAGAAGATATTCTACAATTTTTTACTCAAATGAACAGTTTAGCTAGAATCGTTAATTGAAAAACATACTCTCAAATGAAAAAAGAGCAAAGATTAGATGGAACTAAACAAGAGAAAGCTACTCTCAACGTAGGAACTATGCTTTTATCTCCTCTTTTTTTAATGCAGATTATTTACATAAATATTTGCTTTGATCAGCATTAATAAAATTACAATTAAATGTCTGAAGTTTTATCAAAAGTAACAAAATTACAATTAAATATCCCAAGCTTTTACCAGAGCTAAGATAAAATGTTTTAATGTGGTTGTCAAAACAGTAGAGCCATTTAGCCCTCCACCACCTTTAAACGGAATCAAAATAAAATTCATATGTCGTTTTCGACAACCTCAAAAGGAACCTTCAGGCCAATTTCGAAGAAAAGCGAACAACGCGTTGATGGTGGCCAAGTAACAAACAAATTTACAGACAGATGAAATGCTGAAAGGTCGCTAAAACCCAGGGGTCACAGAGTTTATCAAATAATTTATCATCATCGTGCAAGATATTAAATATCTATCGAGTTTCTTTTAACGAGTTATTTGAGCATGTGGAAAGGAGATTCAGATAAGTATTTTAGATAAATATAAAATAAAACAAATTAGATGATAATTGTAAATTATGAAAAAACAGATAATACTAAATAAATTAGATAATAGTTGTTTTCGAAGCCGAATATCTTCTAAACTTCTTGGCGTCTTTAAAATACGAAAGCAACTTTTGGCATCATTTTCTTGTATTATTAGAAAAAATCACAGTGAAATTTGAAATTGAATTCAAATCTTCAAACCCTTCCGCAGTAAGAATTATTTTCAAAAAATTTCCTAATAATAATATTTATTGGGTTTTTTTTTTTTACCCAATGGGCAAAAACATACCATTAATTAATAATTATATTCACATTAAACCCATTGGGTTAATAAAATACATTCATTAAACCCATTAATAATACAAGATTAAACCGATTTGGTTAAATGTGAAATTACATTGAAAAAGTAGTAGATGATAGGTAGATTTGGAGAATCAGTGAAAAAATATATATCAAGATATACAAAATGAAATATATTAGTAATGCGTAACT
>BGPR01016817.1:0-33784 GCA_013235015.1 Araneus ventricosus | reverse complement strand
AATGCACAGACTGTGGGTGAGATGGAAAAAGGACTATACACCTGGATTGACTAGCACCCTTCCCTTCTACAGTTCTATATTCACTATCCTTTTCCAAAGGAGATCGTGGCCCCATTTCCCGATTTCACTACACCAATCTGCCATGGGTCACGGAGGAGGCTGGGACTAGATCAGCTCTGCTGAGAGCCCCAATAAATGAGTTGAGTAGCTTGGTTTGTTTTTGCAAAGCACCTACAGGCATGACAGCTTTCAGGAAATGCCAAAGATCTATCATAAAATGATGAGGACACAGATTACACATGGCGTCTAAAATAAACAGTGAAATTTATCCTAAGAGATTGCTTGTAGAAAGAACATACAATAAATTCATACTAGTCTCTAACCAGAACTGTGATCATTATTAATCTGATATATGTTGCCTCTATCTTTCAAGAAAACTAGGATTGGGAGGATGAGACGCATAGTATCATTAATACACATATATTCGATTGTTGTATACATATCATGAGAGCAGGATATTATTACTATGGTATTACCCATTATTTACCCTGCTTAAAAACAAGTCTGCATTATTTATGATATTAATAATTCTTTTTGAATTATATTTGCCAATCCTTTTGGAAAATAGCTAAATAACAGAATTCTATACAATAGAGAATTATCCTTGGATGAACGTAGTCAATGATTAATTTTGTTAACCTTAGGATGGGCATATACTTTTCTAGTTGGAAATATACACATGATGTAAAATTATATTTTATATGTTGTTGAGTCATGATAAATGAATCTAGAAAAGCTTTGAGATATCACCATTTTCAATGGCTGCCTCCAATAATGGATTAGGCCAATCACATTGACAGCATTTCCTCAAGGAGATCATGATTCTAAGCAAGCTTGATAACTCATTCAGTTTGATGGCAGGAGAAGGTGGATTTTTTAAAATAAAAATTAAGTGTCTCAAAAAATTTATAAATAAATATACTGTAATAGGACCGAGGACTATATATAAGATTTAGACAATTTATTTTTCAAATACACTTATATTGACTCAAACATCATAACGACATAATTCTTGACATCGACAGAACTATTTTCCAATTGGGGAGGTACAAGGTTCAGGCCTATTGATCACGATCGGCAGTGATATCATACTGTATACATCATCAATCCTAATGACCTCTTCAGGACTATCTCTGAATTAAGGGATCAATATGAAATCATACTTTAATTTTATTCCTCTTGCATGTCTCATACAAACATAATTCTCAATATTACCACTGACAGTTTCTTTTTCACTCCATATTATTACCAAAAAATACTGGCATTTTTATTTGTTTTGTACATTCAGTGATTTAAGAGATTGGTAAATCATGCAATAAAGACAGTTTATTATTTTATTAAATTTTGATTTTTTTTTGTGAGGGAGAAAAGGACCTAAAGCTGGTTTTACACCTAGCAGACTTTAAAAGCTGATCCCTCATGACAGGAAATCATCACGTAATTAGACTGCGACAAGCAATTACTAGAATCATTGCAATAAAGATGAAAAACAGGGAAGATCAGTGGATTAAGCTTGAAAAAACTGCTTGCCGAGCAAATCAGAATCCTCTTTTTATGCAAACGCACGGAAAGTGTACACATGAGAGTCTACAGTTCCTAACAGAGTTTGCAAACAAAGATTAAAAGAAAATGCATGAATTTCAATGATTTTTAACATTGAACTTTATGGCATGCATCTATGAGAGGAAAATCAATTATTACTTCATGGTACATAAGATGCATATCTACTCATCAGCAAATGCTTATTTCAAAGAAATTACGATTAATAGACATATTTCATTCTTATATTTTATGAATATAGTCAGCTGAAAAAGTAATTCTTGAATATTTCAAAAGTTTTGCACTAACATATAGCACATAAGAGTAAAAAATATAAATTTAAAGACATATCAACACGAAACAATTTAAATTTTTTTTAAAATATTTCAAATCTTTCAAAATGTACCTAAACGGTAGAGCAATACAATTTACATATAAATGAGATAAAATGATCATCAATAATAAATAAATGTCTTTATTAACTGGACATTTATTTTATTTATGAGTTAAAGATTACTCATTTTGACATAAAATATTTGAATCAAAAGTGAATCACATTCCAGAAATAAGAAAAACAGACCCTGATCTATACAAGAACTTACACTTCAACATTTTTTTGCTTTTAAATGTAAATTGATGGTAAACGATCTCAAGACAATTTTCAGCTGGGTATTATTACCACAGCAGATCTTGTAATTTCAAAGTTCTGTTTAAATATGTGGACCACAATTGCTAATGAAACACTAAACTTTCTTTCTCTATTCCATTAAAGATATATATAAATTAAATTTAAAAAAGGTTCCCTTTCTTAAATTCCTTTTTAAAACAAAAAAATTCAACATGAAAATCAATATGCTTTTTATTCAATTTAATACTGAGTAAGTTAAAATACTTTTACAGCAATTGTCTCCACTGAAGGCATAAACAATTAAATCATTACCAGCGGTAAAGCTACTGACCTATCTTCAAACGAAATCCAGGGACTGCTTTGGTTGAGTCTCATTATGGGTTTTCCATCCAACACATTATCATGCCCTTCTACCTGCCACCTCATCTGGACTTATAAACAAAAGTCATGTTTTCTAATAATAATCTTTATAGTAGATTTACTATAGTAAAAATATAAATACTAAGAACTCAGCTCAGAAACTTGCAAAACAAAGTTGCAACCGAGGTAGAAATGTTTATGGACTTAATCAAGATTACATGCTTTGAATGACAATCATCATTTCGATATGCATGTAGACAACGACTGTAATCTTTTTCTTAAAGACAAGATAATTGCTATATAAAAGGTTTGTATATACAGAATCAATTTACCTTATTCTATTTAAACTATCATAGTAGAAAAAATAATAGAAATAGAAATAGTGCCAAAATCTAAAATCTTTTAAGAAATTCTCACATTAAGATCCTAATTTTGCAATTGAAAAGCAGTTGTGATCTACTTGAAAGACAACAAGAGTTTCTCTCTGTACGAGGCATCAGACGTACTATAGAAAGTATACCATTTGTCAACTCTTGCAGTCTTACGGATATCACGCAATACCTAATTTATGATATAAATAAATCAATACTTTCTTTTAAATTCCTTTTTATCAATTATCAGTATCAATTTTATCCAATTTTCTTCCTTGTATTGATTTTCAACTATTTTTATTATTTCGATTATTTTATAAAATTTAATCTGTAATTTATACTTTCCAGTATACTACTTCTTTCAGTATTCAAGTAAGAAAGGCACTAAGAACAAGAATTAATATTTAAACTATTGTACTTAAAACAAAGAGAAAGTAACTGCTCTCAAATACCACGCTGAAACTTTTTCACATTTGCAGGAAAATAACTAATGAACTAGAATCTAATATTACAGTTAAACAACAACTCATTTTGTCATTCAGGAAAAAAGGTGTACCCCCCCCACCTCTTATTATAAATTTTCACAGTTGATAGATACATGTATATCATAGATTTTTTTTATTGTACATTAGTTTTTTATCAGTATATAACTAGCTGTAGTTAGATTTTAAAGTTCAATGAACACATTAAGCCAAGAAGATCACATTTAAATACTTGTATTCATATTTGCTCAGTATCATCATGCAAATTTTAAGAAGTACATCCATCCAAAATTACAATTCCCTCAATTTAGAATTAAAAAAAAAAAGCAGAAATATTGTACAACTATCAATGCACTTTTTTTTAAAAAAAACTATCCATTTTCAATCTAATACATAAAATGGACATGTTATTCAAGGCATGAATTATTTATATCAAAGAATGCAATGGGCCAATAATGTACCAAGTGCGCAGTAAAGACTGCACTGTATCATTATGCAGTTCACATATACAAATGTAACCTAACATTTATAGGCGATTATGTTCCCTCATGTAGCTTCAAAATGGGATTGTAATGTAACTAAACTAAACCCATCTTTTATATAATAGACTACTGATAACACAGTAATTTGGAAACACAGTAGTACCTGAAATTTTTTATATTTTGAAAAAACAGCTTTTTTAAATATGGGGTTGGTATCGTTTCTCAGTCGCGCTATTGCGTCTATTTTAAAGTACTGTTTAACAAAGGTTTTGGCTGATAATTTTACAGTATTATCTTACAATAATCACAATGACTTAATGCGTGATATTTTGAAAATAAACCCTTTTGGTTGCTTGAAAAATAGATATATTTAGGGATATTCTAGGCAGATGCCAACCTTTAAAGCTGTCTTTTGAATGTGTGTGTGGTGGTGGTGGGGGAGGAATTATAAACCAGGTGATCCCAAAGTCGAGGAAAACTTCAGAAATGAATGAAGATGTGGTTTGCACCAAACAGTTGGAAAAGAAACCGGATATTTTATGATGAAAGTAAAAAAGAATGCTTGAATAATTTTGTTTTTGACCTAAAGATGTCTGGTGTGGCTTCGCTGCTGATTTCTAATCGACCCATTTATTTTAATATGGCTTGCTTCATGTTTGAAAAATCGATTACAAAATGCCATTATTACACTCACTTTCTCATGTGCTAGTTTTCAAATTTGGTACATTTGTGTGTTTTCAGTGAAAATACACTATTTTAATATTTTCAGAGCTTAATTAATTGATTAATATAACTAAATTTTGATGGCATATGTGTGTTACCACCCCATGGCGAATTTGTGAAAAAATGTATTAGTTTTTCATTATAAATGAAATTTTGTAAAGGCTTGAAAGTTAGAAATTGTTATTTTAATTATTTTCACTTTTGTGGACATTAATAAAAGGGTTTTTTGAAAGTTGACTTGTTCTAAGGATTTTTTAAATACTCTGTTTAATTCATATTTGTGCTACTTGAGATTAAAAGCTTGGTAATGTATCAGTCTAGTATGATAAAGTAATCATGAACTCCTATGTACGTATTTATGTAAATCGCTTAAAAGACACTATAATTTAGAAGTATTCAGGCACGACACATTTCTGCAGAAACACAGATTTCAGCTTTTTTGGCATTGTATTTTATCATTTTTAATTTTCTTTTATATAATTCTACAATATTTTTAATATCTCAAGCACTTTTTATATAATTTTTTTTTCTTGTTTAATTAATCATACTTATTTTGCTTCTCGGCATTTATGTTTGGCACGATTCATTATTTATGAAGTTCAGCTTTTTTTGTTCCAAGTCTGTGTCATGTCTGAGTATTAGAAGAACCAAAGGGCAGCTAATATATTATTGTCAAATGCAGCTATATAATATTGGGTGTCCACTCTAAATATGGCGTAATAGCCACTTCTAAGATGCTAGAGATGGTTCCAATTGGAAAAATGATTAAATTGCATAATCATACCGGCCCTTTTATGTTCTTCGAATAATAAATGCACTGCTGAAAAAAATAAACTCCAAATTTTTGTACAGCTCCCCCAGTTCTATCAACCATATTTAGTAAAATATTATTGACACACTCGATTTCAAACAAAGAAGTTCCACTCTTCCACAACTCAAACTGACCGAGTTATCTTCCTCGAAGGGGCCATTGAAATGGTTTAAAATAGTGATATTCAAAGCTTCATAACTCAGTCAAGTTTAGGTACAGAAGTATAGAACTTCTATTTAAAATGTTTGTCAAGATTATTTTGCAAAATATGATTCACTAATAGACCCTGTATATAAATTTAGATTTCATAATTTTTTCACTCAAACAACATAAAATCAGCTTTACATCATTTAAAGCATTTTTTCATTTGGTGGTATATACGTATCTCTAATGGTTTAGAAAATAGCTATTGGGCCATGTTTAATGTGGACACCCTGTATATTACAGGGTTCGTACGCGTCCTTACAAGTCCTTAAAAGTCCTTACTTTTACATTTAGTCCTTAAAAGTCCTTACAAATCCTTATTTTTATGTCCCATTTTTAAAAAGTCCTTGGAAGTCCTTACTTTTTACTCTGCCATTATTAAAAAATTTAAAATTTCACCGATTATCGTTTTTCTAATTCCTCCTTCTCGGCGGCTCTAATCTCGGTCGACGTGGCTCTCGCGGAATGGGGTGGGGGTGGGGGGACGACACTGCTCGCGTTCCACGAATACATATCCATCGCATACACTTTGGGAAATAAGGAAGGAGTTACAGATGGCCTTTATTGGTCCATGGTTCCATAGGAATGATTGTCAAAAGTGCTGTTACCATTTCTAGAACAGTATCAAAGTGATAAACCTTTACTTCCATTTTTTGGCCAGTGATGTTTTTAAAACTTGTTAATGATTGCACTCAACATTTCAAATTTTGAAACCAGAGAATGAAAGAATTGAGAAACCTGAGACTTTATATGCAAATTCAACTTCAGTGACCCAAACTTGTATAATGATAAAAGTTAAGCGTATTTAGGATTTGCTGCAGAGCAACTAATAACAGAAAAGATAAAAAATAGGGAATTAGCAGACAAGGATGTTTTCACACTCAGACAGGATAGTCGGAAAAACATCATAACAATGATAAAACATTTCATGCAGAAATGTTCTGTGAATTACGCACTAGTAAGACCTGCGATTTGCATTGATCCACGAGTAATGGCTGGATATCCCGAAAAAGCACAGGAAAAAATGAAAAAAGTATTGATTGTGTTGTCGCAAAATAAACGTATTTTGGAAAAAGATTTGGACGAAATTTTGTTACTCTATGCAGATTTTCTGTTAAATATTGTAAAGCCAAATTCATTTGAATTTACTTCTTTCAATCCAAAAAGTTATTCCCTTGTTACTTTTTTACAAACTTATTTTAACAATAATCATTATGAAAAAGTTTGGAAGATTATCAAAATGGTATTAAAACTGTCACATGGACAATGAGGTTTTTCGGTGAACAAGGCCCTGGTAATAGAAAATTTGAAAGATGCTTCATATATTTTCCAGCGTCTAAATCATGAATTTATTAAACTGTCTGGGGCTATGTATGACTTAAAAATTACTAAAGAAATGAGGACGGCTGCCACCTCAGCTAGAGCAAAATACATGCAGTATTTAGAAAGTGAAAGATCCAAAAAAAAAAAGACTGAAATAAAACAACTGAAACGAAAAGCTTTAGAGGAGGAAATGGAATTTTTAAAACAAAAGAAAATGTTCCTCCAGACGAACCTACACCAAACAAATGAGAAAGCAAATGATTTAGCTAAGGAGGCTGAAAAGTCAAAGGACATAAATTTATTTATTCAATCGCACGAACTAAGAAAAACAATTTCTGAAAAAGAAATTAAAATAAATACCTTGGATGTAAAATTGAATGAAAAAAAGTTTGGAATTAAAAGATATTTAATTTGATTACCAGTTTCATGGGGTTTTTTTTCATCAACATATTAACTCATATTTTTAGGAGTTTTGTTGTGTTAAATTTGTAATGTATCTTCTATGTAATTTATCATCTAATAGGTTGAATTTGCAAAAATGAGACATTTTATTTAAAAATGCATTGCGACAATTCGTTAAGTTTATTCAATTTAGAGGTCCTTATTTTTTGGTCCTTAAAAGTCCTTGATTTTCTTTTAAGGAAATGTGTACGAACCCTGTATTAGGATGGGTTGAAAGTGCACTTTTCCCAAAATTCGATTTGGTTCGCTGTGCAAAAGTTGCCATTCAGCGTCAGTAGTTCACTGAATTTTTTTTTTTTTGATCAGGCCAAAGCTTTAAGATACCACAGGTGAAGTTTTTAACGTAGGAGAGGATGGGCAGCAAGTGATCAGAAAACCATCTAATAAACGAATCGGACAAAAAAAAAAAGCATCAAATAAATACTGCAAGTGCTGGCAGATACTGCATAGGTTAAAGGAGTAACTTGACACGACTCATGTTGCTGATAATAGACATTAGGTTCTATTGACAATAATGGTCATTAGCAGCCATTACGAACAATGTGAAGCTCTTAGGCATTTTCTTGAAACTAACCAAAATATCTTATATTGGCCTTCTAAACTAGATATAACGCAGAATACACGAGGCGACTATTCTATTCTTAAATACTGCATTCAAAAATTAGGCAACAATAGTAGCAGGCTACCTATAAATAGAAAAATTAATCTGAAGCAATATTAATGTAAATTTTGAAATCAAAAATTTTTTTGATCGACAAACCAGCCAGTCACCTGGAGCATGGTAATAACTGCTTCAATGTAATGGAGTTAAGCTAACAGGTTACATTAAATTAATTTTTTTTCCTATTAAGTATGTTGTAGATTTGGTTAAAATCAGTATGCCAGGACTTGTAAATAAATATATTTTCGGAGAACTGACCAAGATTTGTTGATAAAATTATTACAAGATGTAATAATAATTTTAACAACAAATACTGGTCAATTGTCAGAAAATATAACTAGTCCTGGCAGAGTGATTTTGATCAGATATACAACACATTTAGTTGAAAAAGTTAAATTTAATGCAACCCGTTTGCTTAACTTCAATGCAATGAAGCATTTATTACCATGGTGCATGTTATTGGCTTGTAGGCTACTGCAAACATAGCTTCTGAATAATTCATATGAATAGTGCAGTGCACATATTATTTGAATCGGATTCTATTGTCATATTTAAAGAAACTGTATATTAAAATTATGTTTCCCAATTTTACATGCAATTTTTAGAGATATCGTCAGCTCTTCGTTGTGCATTTTGCGTTATATTAGCCTTTGAAATTGAACTAATACAAGTGATTTCAGTTACAAGAAAACACCCAAGAAGCTAGACATTGTGCATCATGGGTGCTACTAACCATTATCATTAGTCGGACTCAAAATCCATTATTAGTAACAGAAAGAGAATTCTCAAGGCTTACCTTTTAACCCACACACTAGATATTTCATGCATTTTTGTCTATTCAACTCACTTAGAGGTTTCTCGATTCCATGTTTTACTTGCTTCCTTTCCTCTTAATGTTAAAAACTTCAAGCCTCCTGTGGCATCTCAAAGTTTTAATGAAAAAGAGTCTGATCCATTGGCAACTTTTACATAGCAAGGTGAATCAGATTTTGAAATTTTTTCTGCTCCCACTATTAAGCATGTGACCTGTTGAAACTTCATGCAATTAATTATATACAAGAATACCCTTTATCAGAATGTTAAAGAGCTCTGTTTCACTTAACTTTTTATTTTGTTTTAGGCAACAATAAACGGCATCTTGCAGATCTGTATAGCTTTTGCTTATATGGCATTCCCAGCGATTTAATGGAGAATGAAGAAGCAGAAGTACAGGCTGATACGTAGGAAACAAAAGATTTGATAAGTTTTGAAACTGTACATTTGTAAAAATCTGTTGTAAATTAAATTTTGTAATGTTTAATAAATGTAATTCATTTTTCCTATTATGTAGAATTTGCTCTTTAAATTCTTTTAGAATAGATGCTTTATGATGTTTTTAACTTGAATGCAACAGGAGAGAGAGAAAAAAATAAGGAAGGACTTGTTTTGAACAACTAAACATAAGCCACTAGTGGGCTCGTTTGTTAATGCCTAGCATTCTATTTAGTCACAGAAATGAAATGTAACTGTTCTATAAACTGAATGCATTCAATTTTCTTTTTTGCTTTGTCTGGAAAGCCAGTAGGTATTCACAAACCCTAACAAATTTTCAACCAGCATCTACCACTAGTTAGCCAAATTTTGAAGATACAGTGTCATTTTGAAATTTGATTCTTCCTTTGTTTCCAATTCCTTGCATGACCTCAAAAATGAAAGTATTTATTGTTTAAAAATCTTTGCAAGGAAGTCAAATATATAAAAAAAATAGTTTTAAAAAGTGATTCTCTACCAATTTTTTTTCTATGAAATTTAAATTTCTTTAGAAAAGATACAAAAATAAAATTAGTATCACAGTTTTATTAAATTGTTTAAGACGAAATTTACTGAAATCTATGCTTTAAATTAATTTCAGCATTAACAGGTTAAGGTACAGCATGATTGAGAAATATGAATTCGAGGATATAACCTATTAACCTTCCTCCAACTGTGGTCTATAAGTCAGTATTCAAAAATTCGTAGGCCAATGTGCACTTCAGTAATGAATTCATCACTGTAGTCGGGCTAGTTGCTGAAGGTTTCCCTCCAAGTGAAACGTAAATATGCACTTGTTTCAACCAAAAGTCCTCAGAACAGTATACTCCCCGCATGTATTGGAGCAAAGGCAGATTTCTACCAGAGGTGCTCCAAGGTCGCTTTTAGCAATGGAAGATATCAGTTTACTGTTTTCACGAGTTCCTGACTCATGGAGTTCGTTGGGTATACCGCCAACATTTGAAGCAATGTCTATGACAAATGTATTCACATATTCCAGAGTGTCAGTACTGTACTTTTTGATGCTGTATTGTAGAATACCTCGGTTTTGGTTTTCATAGATTTTTTCCCTATGAAAAATTTGTCTGTCTTCGTTGGTTTACCTCCGATTTCGTCGGCTTGACCATATGCGACATGGATCTACCGACTCTGAAGCTGGTCTTAGTATCAAGACCAAGAAGAGTTCACCCAGATAGTGCCTTGATATTTAAGGTTCTTCAGGTGGGATATTCCCCTTTCAAGCAATAATATCTGCACCTCTCTCTCCCTCCTCCATACGATGAGAAGAGTTCACAAATTTATAAAACGTAAATGCCATGTTAAATGTTCAATATAAAAAAAAGTGATATACAGAATAAATGAATTCCAATTGTTTTTAGTATTAAAATACTATATTTCCTCTCTATAAAATGTTTTTGATATGCATTTTAGAATGTCTAGGACAGTAACGGCAAATCTTCGAGAAATGGATCAAATTCTGTACATTATTTTTTTAATATGTGCACGTGGGTCACTGAGTCAGTGATGTTACATGGAAGGGATGTGTATGGTAGAAAAGGTACCAATAATTTAGTATACAGAGAAAATTTGTTAACAGAAAAACTCGACAGTTGATCCTTTCTCTCCACACTTTTAAAAAATCCTCTAAAAAATTTTAAGCTTCCTTTTCATTTTACAGCTTTTACTTTTGCAAATGGAAAGCAAAAAATAAAGGTTGGTATATAAAAAAATTATATCAATAGTGTGATACCACGAATTGTAAATTTGATATTACAGAATAAATATGAAATGTTGTGGGCTCAACTCCACTTGCATACATATGTAGTCGAGAAAATTTAAAAAAATAAAGTTAAAATAATTAAACTTCAAAGCACTACACCAAGGCTGACAATTAGTTCCATATTGTGAGCTGGTACATCCTCATTCTACAATGCAATGAATAAGCATGCCAAGTTTATGACCGATAGCCTCGAGTCATACACAAGTGCAGCGATACTGTAGAAAATCTTATCCAACAGCCACTTGGAAATTTTTTATAAATTTGACAAGATATTTTTACTCAATTTTTTAAAATTATTTCCGATTATCTGTTCACTCTTTTGATATAAAAATAAGTTTATAAAAATCAAAGCTTTGGTCATTTCAAAAGCCTTCATAGGTCATAAGTTCGCCACCACTGGTCTAGAAATGAATTCGATTTATATAGATTCCTATGGAAATAATTGAATCTGTTTTAGATCTGATTATTTTCGAATGGATTATCAATGAAAAAATGGAGATATCACTGTATTTAGAAGTTTTACTAATTTCTGTTTTGTGGAATTAGTCTATTAACTGGTATATGATAAATTCATTTACACCAATAAGAAAGCAATGTTTGCAAAAATTGTTTAATAAAAATCATTAAAAATATTGAATGCATATTTTAAATGCAAAATATAGTAAAATACAACAGCACATGTTGCATGTAAAATCTTAAAAACTAAATCAAGCTTCTAATTTTTATGTATAAACACGACAAGTTTTCAAACTAATTTTTCAAACATTTAAAAAATTTAAGGCCATATTGACAGAATTTTATATGTTTAGGTATGTTTTTAAAAACAAGTGCACACAAGTATTCACAGTATATACATAAAACACTAACTTTAAAAATAAAAACTATTAAAATATTGATACATTATTTTACAGTCAATCCTACATAATAAAAACATTTTGCCGGTCTGTTTTTCCACCAAAGAACTTCCTACATGTCGCAGTGTAATCAATGTTTATCTTTTAATAAAAGCACATTTCTAGGCCGAAACTGTTGAATCAGTCTCTTATCCGATCCCTCAGAATGACCGATATTGGATTTGCAGGCACATTGATGAAAGCTGCTTTGAGTTCCAACTCATTCCCAACATATTCAAGTTGAAAATTATACACCAACTAAAATAAAACACAGTATTAGTTTTCAGGCACAAAACAAATTTGATGCATTCTTTAAAATTGGATTGAATGCCGCAGTTACCGAGATCACTTACTGCGTTGCTCAGTTACAAACTACATTAGGTAACCCTATGCATTTAAGAACCTTAAAAGAAAAGAGCATGCTATAACTTTGATTTTCTTTTGTATACTTCCACTTAAGAAACTCGCATAATCGGTGATCAAATACAAGTTTTCCTGGTTGGTTCGTTGTGTGTGGTTTTATGGTGCAAGAACCAAATTTGGTCATACTGCACCAAAAATATTGTGCGACAAGCTTTCCTGGGTATTATGCAAATAAACATTTGGCTAGCATCAATAAAAATTCTTAAAATGATCCAAGATTACTTTCTCCACTGACATCGTCTTCGATTTCATAACTAATGTTTTATGTCTGGGAACTATTACCTGACGACTATTTTATAATTGAAAACTAAGAAATTTATTCTACTGACATCAGCTTGATAGTTTTAGTCTTTTCTTTCTTTCTATTTTGTCGATTTAGATTTTTTTAATGAAATTTTGTAACAATTAAACTTGTACACAATTAAGTGAATTTAGTTTTACTGGACAAAACAGAGTCTGCATCAACTGATGAAGGTAAAAGTTAGAATTTAGGTGTAATGATAGATTTTATAGCTTCAACAAAACAAGTTATGTGAGGGTTTTCTCTACCAAGTTTTCACACATTTGAAAGAGTTCTACAAAAGATTTCCTCGTTCAGTAAAACAGGACCACTGCTGTGTTTAAAATCTAGACATCATTAATGTGCCTACAGGTTGATACATGGAAATCGCCCGCACCCATTAAGAGTATCACATTGGAGGTCCAAAGAGATGAAGTTTAACTTAAAGGGAAGGAAAGCATTTTCCGCTTTTGTGTGTGGATAATTCCATTTTTTTTTTTTGGGGCAGGACTGCATTACTAAAGGCAAAAGGGGTCCGTTACTTTGCTGGGGTCCGGATCTTTTTTCTTTAGCTGATTTCAGGGTTGTCTAATTTGTGCTATAAATACAATTTAATTTATGCTGGTCAGGAGTACTGGAAATATTAAAATTAAAATCCTATCTATCAGAATTTCAAAACAATCTCGAGATTTTTTCCTTCATGTTTCGAAAGTTCATTGTAGGTTTTTTTTGTGCGTTTTTTCTCTTTTGGTTGGCTGACTCAAGTCGACAACCGTGTAAAATTGTATTTAGAATACTTAAAACGTCTTGCAATTGTTTTATCATTTTGTTTAAGATTACTTTTAAATTGTTTTAAACTGTATGAAACTCCCTCTATTAAAGATAATTCTCAATTAATGTATACTCTGCTTGTCAGTTATATCGTTACTAAAAAAACTCTTATACAGAATTAATAAAATCAATGTAAAATATCTGGTTCTCAAAGTTAGCGAGGGAAGGGGCCAGAAATTCTCATTGGACCCCTGCACACACAATCGCCCTGGCCTGTTCAGGGAATATCGAAGATTTTAATTAGCAGTGTTAACGCGTGGTGTTACATTCGCTAATCTTTTCAATAGATGCCCAGTTATTGAATCGCAGATCAATAAGATTCGGAATTTCAATTTAATTTCATTGATTGATGCTATCCAGATGTCAGTTTCCAATTTCTCCGGATAAGAGACTCGTCTGTCAACATCGTAAAATGAATAAATTTATTTTACAGTTCTTTTTTTTTATATCAGGTAAACAGGTTTTTTTTTATGGGTTCTCGAAAGGTATATGCAGCATTGGTCTATTCTTCCCCTGCTTCATCCTTGTTTGAAATGAATTACTCTCCAACAAGACTGCGATTAAAGCTCCCCATTGGTTCGGTTCTTTTGTTTTGGGTGTTATGGCACAAGAGCCTTTGTTTGAGGCCATGCTGCGCAAATAAGTATCGTAATGTAAATTCCAGTGGTCGCTGGAGAACCACCTGGGAGAAAAGTTGTTCCTCATAGTCAGTTCGACCAAACAAAGTTTGTATACCGACCTTTCGAGACATATGTACATAAACAAAATGTACAATTCTTGTTTCTCAGATCTCGTGACTACTTGCATGTCTTACAAGTGAGTACAGTCATGAGATGCAACTATCTGGATCCGAGATGTTTAGCAGATGTTAAAACTACATAAAAGGTTCTTGGCAAATTACCATGTACATTTCCATTTCAGCAAAACTTTTTCCAACCATATCCGCTTTCCAGACTCGAAAGGCAGCATGGTGATTTACCGATGGTCTCCTCAGACTTGTCCACCAACCACCTGTCAGGATTATACTCTCGGGCTCTGGAAACATCAGGCTGCATACAGCAGCGGGAAATTGGAAGGCCACCTCCGTCTGCAAGAAAAATCCAAGTTACGAACAATAAAAAAAAAATGTGAAGAAATAACAGCAAGAATGTAGAGTTATTTCACGTCTTGATGGAGTAGGTGCAGGTGACAGATTTTGGAAAGTCTCTTTATAAGCTAAAGAAGATGTCTATTTAATGCACTCAAATCAGAAAGCGAAAAGTCAGCAGTGTTAACTTGTTTTCCATCGTTAATTTAGTAGAGACGGATACAAACAACGAAATATTCTTATGAAAATCAAATTTAGCAATGAAACTTTTAAATTCCTGAATATTTTATTAAGCGTTGCCCCTTAGTCATTAATAACCAATATAATATTTGATTTCATCTACCATGAAAAACATAAGTCTTGAAGAAATAACGGAAGATTTATTATCCAATCAGTGGCGGATTTTACTTATGTGTTTAGTGTAGGGCCTCAGGTGCAGAGTATTTTAAGCTCCTCCAATACCCAGTGTCATTAACTTTGCTGCTTAGCTTCAGCACTGCGATGTACATCAATAGATTTTGAGACCTCCAGATTAGTCGAGGCCGGAACGCCTCTCCAGCCGTCTGTGGGAAAAACCCCGCGATTCCAATCAGAAAGAGTTTAAAATCAATGGTTAAATGTCACGGAGGCTGGTACAGCTTTCGTAGTTAATCCTTTGACGGAAGATGTGTAATTATCCATTGAATGAAAAAGAGCTTATTTTATTACTTCAAGAAATAAACTAATCGTATAAGTTGATTTTTTTCCCGAACGCTGAATCTAGTCTTGCAACTCCGTAGGCATTTTTTTTTTTTTTAAATTAACAAATAAAGAAACGTCAAAATGATCTCACGTTTAGAATAGTGCTCGAAAGGAGACATCCGACCATGTATTAAGAATAAATGAGGCTGTTGCATTCTATTAAATAAAGTAGAGATGGCTCATTAATTAGTTAATAAAAAATAGTTCCGTTTTCATATAAAGTTTATCAAGAGAAATCCGGTAAATCAGAACCAAAACTTAAAAATTTCATCCTCGCATCAAATCCTACCCCTACTGGAATCTTGTAACCCGACAAGACCATGTCTGCGTCAGGATCCCTATTCACGCAAGAGTTGTTGGACTCAATCTAATTAAATTTATTGAAACATTAAACAGTCATTCATGTTTTGTAACTCAACTTATTTATAAATAAATACTAAGCATATTTAGATATATAGTATAAAACAAAGAGATGGAATCAATGTAGCACAAGTTTTCATCTTATAGGGAAGCAAAATGATTGGTTTTAGGTTCAATGCTTTAAAGGAATGGCCATACTGCATGAAACGTTCGTAGTTTTTCAAATCGCATAAAATTTAAAAACATGGGAGTAAAATGGGGAAATAAATTAATAAGATGTTTCATTCGACAGTTTTCAAAGAAAACAAATCAGTTAGCTTCAAAATAAGTAGGATTCACGAGATAACCTGTAAAATAACTACAGTCGCGGTCGTCTAAAAGCGTCATAAAAGAAATTTGAATGCCTCTTAATACTATGAACCAGTGACGACGCAGAGTTATTAATATATACACTATGCGATGTTTCCTAGCTCTGTTAAATAGTTCAAATACAATGCAATAGAATTTTGAACAGTTTAATTATTTTTGTTTGGAGTAATCCTATTTCTGTCTTCATCATTAAAAAGAAGCAGGGAGTTTATATTTATGCCGTTCGAAGACAAAGACCAATCTTCATGGAAGGAGGCAAAGTACATATTATACTTATCCCTATACTAAGAACTAAACATTAACGCACCATGTTGTATGATTATATACGTGAAAGTCAAGGAAGAACACACGCCAGCTGATTGTTTATTGTAGTTAGTAATAATTCAAGTTAAAAGAAGTATAGTAGACTCAGATATCCGGCAGATATCAGACTAAGAGGATTACTGGTTAACAAGAAAGCATGGATTAACTAGAACGACCCAAAAAAACCATTTTAGTAGTCGAAATCTTTATTGCATATTATATGACAAAGAGCAAACATGCAAAAAATTACATCGTCATACATTCAGGCAGAAATTAAGTCACAAAACCTTTTGACGGACTACTGCATTTCAGTTAGAATTTGCAATTGTTTCGTCGTGGAAACTGAACTAAATATGTTAAATCAACCGTAGAGACTGGGAAACCTGTAAAATGGTTTTACAGTTTATCATAACGACTCAGAAATAATCCAGTTTAAACTGACCACATAGCCCAGACATAGTTTTTTGGACTTAATGACTTTGCCTGAACGACGACGATGTGATTACAAGTACAATTAAAATCCTATCGTTGCGACCAAGGTAACCGACTTTTCTCTTTAACTCGCCCTTCTAGAAACGTTGGGTGGAGTGTGACTGTTAGTCAACTGTATGACAAAGCCAGATCCTATCGATACGCTTTTCAGCTCTATAGAAAGTTCAATAAAATCGAACTCATTTTAATTGAAAATTTCTTTACTCTGAATAGGGATTATCTGGGCCGGATTTTTCATAGGGCCAGCCTAGGCCAGCGTAAGGTGCAGCTTCATCGGAGAGTATATACAGAAAATAGCAATCAAATAGTTTACAATTGTTTCAGTATTATTTTGAAAACCATATAAAATGATTTTTTAAAATTTACATTCTGTTATTAAATATATTACGACGATACATTTTTTTTTGTCTGCTGTGGACACATTTGGCTTCTTTGCGTGAAACCATATACGATACAGATAGACTGCTCGTGGAGGTTGCAATGTAAAGCAAACACCTCGTCACACGTGACTCGTGGACGCGAGCCAACACTTCATTTTTGAGGAGATCCTTTGTTATTTCAATGCGTGAGTAAGAAAGGCCAACTGGTTCTCATGAAAATTCACACTGAAAATGGATTTAAATCCTGTTGTTGTGCATACGGGAGTGTAAAGAAAAAATTTATCAAGGAGGGATCTGTTTCATTTCATCGGTAAGTAAAATTTTAATTTTTGCTTTATTAATGCAAAATAGCTACACACAAAAATAAGTCTTAGTGCTTAGCTGTAGCGTTTATTTTTAATTGAAAGTGATATTCAATTTGTTGTGTGTAAAATTAATCCTTTTCTTAAGTTAATTGTTTGTATCTCTTTTTAGAAATCACCTGGGTTTTAAGTGCCTATTAGTGTGTTTAAAATATGGAATTTTATCCAGACACATGTAAGATTGAAAGGATATTTGAGTGTGTTGGCGAAGTTGTTTACATTTCTGAAATTTTCGATATGATGTTTTTTTTGTGTTATTTAGAAAGAAAATTTTATGATTATGATATAAAACGTGAGAATGTTTTTTTCAGTGTGTAAGAAGAAGATAAGCATAGTTCATTTTCAGTTAAAATTCATCTCTAGGTATATTTTTAAACATTTTCTTTTATACATATATAATTAAGAAACTTCCTCATTAATAAAATTTAGAACTCAATAACTTCTTTTTTTCTAATTTTTCTTCAATTTATGTGTATATGATGTTGAAAATTTAGTGTTTTTTATTTACTCTTTATTTATTTCTCTTTCGCTTTTTTTTATTACAAGTATTATTTTTCCAAAACAAAGTATTATTGACATGTCTTAAGGTTATCTGATTATTTTTCGGGTAAGCAATCAAGAAGGAGATATATTTGGGGAAAAACATTCCTTGGAAAACTAGATCAATTTATTTCCAGGAGAGGGCCTCAGCCTCCTTATATACACCTTACAAATTAAGTAGTTATTGCTTTAATAAAATATTTTTGTTTTTATTTAAAAAGTTTAAAGGCTCATAGTTTGTTTTTTTGTTACAGTCAGTTGAGTATTATATTGTGTAGGTTTAAAACAAGTAGAATTCCTAGTCACATAAAATCAATTATTTTGATTTCTTCCGTTCGTGAGTTAGTTTTAAATGAACTAAAATAGTAACGTTCCTTCTTGTAGAAATACTACTCATTTCCCAACCCTCCTCCTTCTCCTTCGCCAGTAGCCAGTGAAGCCAAGAGTTCACTCTTTAGTCAGGTGCAATTTCTTGGGTGCTCCTTCACTCAGATGCTGGTTTTCTACATTAGACAGTCTAACTCTATCCTTAGTCTGTAGTTAGGCAATTGTGCATGAATCGGGGGGGGGGGGGGGGGGGGGCGAGGGAAACAGTCGCCCTGCTTTGAGCGAAAATTAAATTTTTTATTTCATTTTAGTTTGCTTAAAACTAGAAATTAAGAGCAATGGTGTCCGAGAGAAGCTAGATAATTTTGTGGCTTCAAATTTGTATCATTTTACCGCCTATACTCCCAGGTACTTTTAGATGTCCAAGATTTAGGCCCCCTGCTTTTTCCAATCCAATCGCCGCCACTGGAAATGGGATCTGTCGACTTCAATTATCTTTCCAATTCACAGACAAAAGCATGAAGACAGGGTCTAGATTTGGTATTTCAGGAGACTTCAGACATTCAGTGGAGTATTTTTTTGAAGGTGTTAATGTTCTCATAATTAGTGTAATTTTGGGTACTAAATTTAATGAGTTCTTATGAAGATGGTATAAGGGGTATCAAAGTAAATTGCATATTAATTGAAAATTATATTTTAAATTTTTGAAAGAGGGACGCAGAATATGCTTCGGCATTGGGCGTAAGTGTGGAAATCCACAGGATTACTGTTCTTAAATTTTCTTAAATATATTGATTTTTAAATACATTAAATTCACATTTAGATATCCAATATAATGTATTGATGTGATGACTAGCGTTGCTGAAACTGACGGTAAAATTTTTCAGACTACTTGCCTGAAGATTCACTTACACAGGCCTTTGGGATCGCATTCAGGGCAATATTTCGTTTGTGAATCGATCATGATTGAACTCAGTTCCTCACTTAAAGTTTCTCTTGGACGTCTGGGTTCGTAGCAATGTGATACACAAGAAGCTAAGAAAGCATTTTGCAACCTGAAAAATAAGTACCGTTTATAAAAGAACGTCGGCGTTTATAAAAACCATTGAATTAAGGCAAAGGTGGTGAACGAAAATATATGTTCTTCAATACCCGAGATTTTTAAAGTCAGAATAGCCTTTCCTCGCGTTGCAATATAAGTGTTCAGTTAAATAAAAAAAATACAACATGCCAGGATAAATTCAGAGGGTTGTCAAGTCTAAATCAAAAGAAGAATGCAAAAGTTGCTACAATATATTTGTTGTTTGAAAACGCATTTATAGAGACGATAAAGTTAGTGATGTGTCCCTGATTTGAAGCTGCACGAGGTTATTTTGACAAGACCAATTAATTTTTGGGTCACCATTAACAAGGGCGGTCAAAGATGACTGCCAATGGCATAAAACTGGAACGTAAAGGGAGAAAGAAATAGTTTGACATGAGAACTCCGGCAGGAACAGCAAAAATTTTCCTTTCATTTCAGCGCCCCCCTCTCTTTAGTTTTTCGTACAGGCAGTGAGCTCAAGTCTCTACAGACTTCCAGGTTGTTTGAGGGTTTTTTTGGCGCAAGGGCCGAAATATTTGGCCATGCTTTGCAAACAAGGTAATAATTTGTAAAAGGCCAATGTGTAAAGTAGTAATATGTAAAAAGGTAGTAATCGGATGTAAAAACAATCAATAAAGTCAAGTAGAAGAAATTAAACTTTCACATGCTTATCTAGCGAGATAAGGTACACAAATGAGTGAGTGTAAAGAGTTGGAACAAATTGCTTAAATGTGTGGATAAAATCCAGTGATTTTAAAATTCAAAGAGGGTAAAATGTAGGGTGACGACCAATCATTGTGGTTAAAGTGGGTGAGCTCGTGTTGAAAAAAAAAAAAAAACGATGGATTTTAAAATCTTTACATTCAATGAGTACTGTGTTTCTGAATTATAAGTACAGATGTGTGGGCAAGTAGGAGCTGGCTCACCCAGCAGAGAGAGAGATGACAGTGGAGTAAATCTGGTATACCCAATGCAGTCTAGTCAGAATTGTGCTCTTTTACGTTAGCATCCTCTGACCAGTTCTCAATAATGGGTTTAATGCTGCTTATTATTTAATTCTTGGTCCCAATGTCACCACTTCATTTTGTAAACAGGATTTAATATATGTTTCTTGAGATCACCAAACTGACACGGGTTCATGAAAGTGTGGTGTGGCTGAACGAGCATTACTGTCTAGCATTTCCTGCGATTCCTACATGGGATGGAGCCAACAGAAAACTAGAGAGAATCCCTGAAATCCAACTTTTTCAACAGAGATCTAACACACAAGAAAACACCAATGGATGACTTTTACAATTAGGAATTCAACGCCTACCCAAATAACTTAAGATCGGTGTATGTGCATATTTACCAGTGGACATTTCAAAATCTGTTTTAAAGCTGTGGAAGACAGCTGTAATTTCTGCTGTGAATAAATAGCCAGGCAGAATGGAGGAGAGTAAAACTGAAACCGATTTAGGAAAAACAACCAACAAATGAAACTCTAGAGGATAGTACAGTCTGTATAAATAGGGACAAAGTCCTTGAAATCTAAGTCGATGATCTGCAAGAAGTTGCTGAAAGATTGTGTCAGACGTGTTAGATTTATCTGAATAGACAAATGGGTTCCAGTAATTCAGGTCTTTCCAAGGAGGTAGGAAACTCTCGGTTGCAGAGAAATTGGTACTATTGTAAATTTAAAATCTTTCATGAATTGCTGCATTTCTTGTGAAAAGGTTGGCACAGAGGATGGTCTTGCTTGTTGTAAGCGATGTAAAATGGGCGAAGTTGAAATCCATGGCATGGGTGCCTGATGTTGGATGAGATGCGCAAATAATAGTGTAAAGGAGGAGAGCATTTACGTCTGATGATTTCCAAGGAGGAGGTTCATAGCAGTCAACATATAAACTTGAAGTTGGTGATGTTCTAAATGCACCTGAATAAAGCCGTAGTGCAGAATGATGGATGGGATCAAGTTTTTTTTCAAACCTTATTTCAAACAGAACCATAAATTGCACTGCGTAATCTAGTTTGGGAGAGGATAGTGGCTCATTATATACGCTGTAATGAGAGTCTATCAGCTCCCCCCTTGAGGTGTTGAAATTGCTTTTTTTAAAATGTTTAATGCTCTTTCCACATCTTTTTCCATAAACCTTTTACGTGCAGAAATGTGAGTTTACGATCAAGAGGGAAATGCCCAAAAAAATCGGACTTGATTTTCAATTTGAGATTATTCTACCATCCATTTCAATTTCCAGGATCTAGAGTAGAGACCCCTTTTTGCATTGAACCTCTGAGACTTGGATGCAGAAAGGATTTAAAACCATTAAAAGAAATCAGACCAGTGTTTGATTTTCTAGACAGCAGTTTGAGTTGTTGCTCAATAAAAGAAATATGGTTCCTGTACACTTGAAATGTACAGGTCGTCATTTATAAATGTCCTTTGACAAATGATGTTAGTTGATGAAATATTGTTGATTTTTGATAATAAATAGAGACACTAAGAACACTACCCTGGGGCACGCCTTTATCTTGGATATAGAGGAATCCGAGAAGACTCGAACCCCACTCGGACAGAATTTCCAGGTCTCAGAAAGTTTCCGAATAAAATTGGCAGGTGTCCTCTTAAACCAAAGGCATACAAATCCTTAGAATCCCGTGTCTCCAAAGTGCGATCGTATGCCTTCTCCAATATCAAAAGATGGCAACTAGGTGTTTTTTTTCTGAAAGAAAAGACAAGCAAGACGAGGATATCGGTTTCCAGACTTAAAGAGATTATCAAATTATTGCAGCGGCCTTTCCAAAACCACTCTGATGTGGGTGAATGATATTATTTGTTTCAATGTACAAGTCTCCTAACCAGTCGCTCAAGTAATTTGCATAGACAATAGATAAAGCTATCGGGCGATAATTAAGAGGAGATTCATCCTTACCCGGTTTAAAATTGGGATAATTATTGCTTGGTGCCATTATAAAGTATAGGAAAAGTTTGCTCTTGCCATATTCTATTGTAAGACACTTGGATGTTTGTCTGCAGTTCAATTGTTAAATGTTTAATTAAATATAACCAATGCTTATCAGGTCCAGGTACAGGTTGTAGACAGAAAGGGGCGCGGCTGAAATTCGAAGGGAGTGTGGGGAAACTGTTATTGTAGGGCAGATCAGATTTGCGTGGTAGCAGAAGTTTTAGTTTGTTTCTTCTTTTGAATTTTGGAGCCAGGAAATGGTCTTCGGGATAATTTCTACTAGAAATCTAGGCCAGAGACGAAGCTATAGTATCTGCAATTTCTTTTGGAGGAAAATTGTTTTGATCATTATGTGTTAAGTTGAGATAGAATGGGAAGGAACATTTCCCACAGGCACCAGCTTTTGCCATAATTCTTTTACTTGAAAGGGTTAGCGAAGTGGTGAAATGTATTTTCGCCACGACAGTCTTTGACTCTGCCGCGCTGTATCCTGGAGATGCCTTTTGATTTCTTAATTTTATTAAGGTTGGCTGTGGTTGGATTATCTTCGGAAGGTATTCAAACTTTTTTGCTGTGCTTTAAGCTTGTTGTGAGAGATCATTTCCACCATGGTTTTATATTGTCGTCTGCAGGTACCCTTAGCCAATGGGATGGAAGCATCTGCTGCAGTTTTAATATTACTGATGATATTTTCTAGTGCCTCATCAACTGTACGTTGTCTATTATGGCAGATGTGATATCAGCCAATAGGCTGAGATTTCTGCCAGTCAGCAGCGATTATATTTTGGAAGATAATGTGGATTGTAGAATTGTGTCTAACTTGTCAGTGATTATCCAGGAAATGATCTCACTTATGGGGTATCATCAACTGTTAGATTTAAAACGGTAACAAGGCAAATTTACACAACGCTAGATCTATTGAAATTGAAATTACAGGTAGAGGTAGGTAGCAGTTTTTTTCATTATTATTCAAAAGACAGATAATATGGTAGCTGATCAGCAAATGATATTCAATTTGCCGACCACGAGGAATTTGTTTCAGTTTCCCAAAGGGACTATGGCCGATCTCGAGAATAGAAATGGAGAGGAAGTTGGGAAATTAAATTATCAATTCTGTTTGATGGACAGTCTGATAATTGGAAGATAGGAGGCTGCAAATAGTTATTAGAGATTTTATGTATACAGACAGCAGCTGCTTGTAGAATTTGTGTTGAGATGTAAACAACTAGAGGAACATATCATTTTGCAGCTTAGCAAATTACCAACACCACCAGAGCTCTGGTACTAGAACTGGTATTGTGAAGATAAAATCGTCTCTGAATTTTAGCTGTATCATTTATTGATGTACGTTTCTTGTAAGGCAATACACATGCGGGTTTGTAACTATGGCCCCTTGATATCTTTCAGTTCAGAGACTGTTGCGAAAACCATGACAGTTCCAGAGCAAAGGAATACATTAAAAAAGGTTAAAAAGTTTAAAAAAAAAGCCATTCTTGATTTGAAGATGATGGATCGTCACTATCACTTGTCGACCTCTCTTCCCTCGAGTTTGTCATCTTAGAGGAGAGGTCTCTGGTGGAATCAATTCTCCATGCTTTTTTTTTCCTTGCCGATGGTTCAAGAAATCCTCTCTTTCATTACAAAGGTTTGTTTTCTTCTTCGCTAAAACATTGACTTTTAGATCCCAGTTTGGTTTCTTCAGAAAGTTTTATTACTAGATTTAGAATTTGTCTGTGATGAGTGAGGTGCAGACAGAGTCATAGCAGATAGCGATCTGATTTTTTTGCATTAGAAACTTTGTATCAGGTGTACTGACTTTTGCTAGGTTTAAGTTTAAGGCGGAACGATAACTTTTAGTTATGTTTTCATCAGTTGCGTGTTTTGGGACAGTGAAGACTAACTTTGCTTGTAGTATGAAGAAGGCGTTTTCCTGCGATAGTAATTTTTTGGCTTCAGCATATATTCTGTTTATTTTAATTTCTTGGATTTTCTTTTTCAGTCTTCGTGAGGAACGTTAGAATCGGATGAATGGTCTTTTTTTTTGCAATGGAAACAGTGAGGATCTGCCTGACAACCATTTTGCTGAATGACCACAGCAGTTCCACCAATTTGAGCATGTAAGTTGGCCTCTACATACACAGCCTTCGAGTCATATCTGGCAATTAAAGCAGCGCAGAGGTTAGGTATGTACGGTTTAACAGGAGAGCAGATATACCCTGCTGTGATGTTTGAAGGTAGCTTAGATGAACTAAACGTTAATATAGCATGTTTAGTAGGGAATGATATCGTTTCCCCTCTGATATTTATTCGACGAGCAACTGACACTTGCTTGTGTCGAGACCTTCAATATTTCCGATTCCAAGCCATCATCAATTCCTTGTCCAGACACCACTCCTCTACAAAATTAAGAGCTTTTGTGCATATATTAGATAACTGATAATCCCAAGAATTTCTTAGCTAAAAGAAAAGATTTTTTGTTTGAATTGCTGATGCAGTTTCGATGGTCATGGTCTCAATCTTTTTAACACTCTTGGGGCTTCCGCCAATGGCATATATGACCCTTCTCAGTGCAGGTGATAATTTAGATAACTGATTGTCAGGAAGAGATAGAATCAAAATCGAGCTGTTTGTGATACCTTGTCAATGTCAATGTTCAGATGCTGTTCGGTCGGTGATTTTACAAGAACCCATAAAAAAGGATAGAGAATTCGGGCCCCGGCACCACCACCACAGGAGCCCAACAAGGGAAGGCAGTTGCTGGCTCTGGGTATCCCAGCCTCAGTACCTTGTATGCTATGGGGCCTATACGCTGGGGTCCCTGCTTCAGGAACGTCTACCACCCTTAACGCAGGGTCCAAGTTGACCACTGTCAGCAGTCCCCTTGAGCAGACCAGCCGAGGTGCTTGGCTGGGATGATACCAGCTCGGTGATACACAGGGACAAAATGTACCGTCAATGGGTTTGCCACGCACGGCCAACACGTGGGGTATGTTGCTGTCCATGAGGAAGCAGGAAGCAAACAGGTGGCAACAGCTTCTCATGGAATCGCCACCCTCGAGGAAGGAAGGAAAGAGAGCAAAACTCAAGGGAGGAAAAACCAGAAGGGAGACCAGACACTGGGTACCTCAGGGTCGTAAGCCCGTCACATCTAGAGAAGATGTGCCCCTGAGAGACAGACTTCAGAGGCCTCAAATCTGCTCCACCAACATCAGGCCAAAAGATTTGGTGGGTCATTCACAGGTCCGACTGAGACCGGGTTGACCATAGGTGCCCAGTTCTGTGCCTCCTCTCACCTCTCGCTTTCAAGGTGCCCTCCCTACTAATTTCCCTAGAATTGGCTTCCTCCCCTCTCCCTTCCTCATTTAGTGGTTTTCCCTTTGGTCAGGAGAGCATCCCCCCTAGCCAACTATTGTATTCAGTTTTAGCATAGTGGGCAGAAAAAAATGTTAAAACCAGACAGAAAATGCCTTTTCCCTGGTCTACTCACAGCATTTTCTCATCAGTTCTTACTTTGACAGAGCGTTCTGGCACACAGTGTTGAAAGAGAAAAACTGAATGTCACGCTTTATTTTTATTCTGAACACAAATTTGCAATTGTGATAACGTTATACCTACAAGTTATGTATTTCCTTTAAAATGTCTGAAAAAAGGAAACAATCAAGTACGTTTTATGGGAAGAGCTGAACAACAGCAGAAAACGAAAGCAAGCGTCTATTTTGAAAAAAAAAAGCAAGTAGAAAATATTGAATCCCGAAGGAGGTTTGTCAAGCAACAGTTGAAGGCAGATCTTTAACTTTGAAACAAGAACGACAATATAACTTATTGTTCAGACTAAGACAAAAGTTCTATAGATTCAACACCACAGAAGGTATTGCTTCTGGTTTGTTGTACAAAATTCAGAATTAAATATCTATTTGAAAATATAAATCTTCAGGAAGTATTGACAATACTAACATTGTCAATTGTAAAAAAATTCTAAATAATAAAATCCCATATATAAAATTTTAGTTTTTTTAAAATTATATTTATATATTACTGAAGAAAGCAAAAGTGCACAATAGGTTAAGTTATATCAAAGAAGTTGTGTTCGTTTTATTTAGGACCATTTTATTGCACCTTCTGTATAATTATTCAAAGAACTCATTATGATTTTTTTCGTAAGCTAGATGAAAGCGCCTAGTTAACAAGTTACTCGTTTACCAGGACAAATGCGAGGTACAAAATTACAATTACTTGAACCAAGAGAAGATTTGAACGTCTTAAGTGATTGAAGAATCTGGCAATAAACAAGACGAAAACTAGTTTACCAGACCAATACAGACAACAATTGCTAAGAGGTGACAAGTTTTGCTGGATTTTAATATACACATTACTCTTGAAATAATAATATTTCAACTGTTTTTTAGAAATCATTTACCAGTAAGTTTCCAATTACATTTCTTCCAACAATCAGAAAGTAAACATTAGAGAAAACTTGTAAAATTACAAATTCTTTCACAGAATTTTAATTTTGTTTTCTTGATAGTTTGTGATTAAAAAAAATGTACCACGGCTAAAAAAAAAGTAAATCAAAGAAGTTTCGCATCGATAAGCAAGGTATATGATCAGAGCTGGATTATCAAGGAAGAGAAATGGGCAATCTATGAGCAACTGCCTGGGCCCTCTACAACTTTGGGAGGAAAGCCAATCCGATATTATCGTTTTTAAAATTGGCCTAAGGGCTTCCATTTGATTTACAAGGAAGTGTGTTCTAGAACTTACTGAACTTAGAATCCAGTGTCGTTTCTAGAACATTACTCTACGAAGATGTATTTTTAATGTTTTTTTGAATTTATTAGCATATCAATTGGTCACATGTCAACAATGGGATACTTTGTGACAAATATTCAAATTGTGTTAAAAGTTGAATTTTTTAACCATTTTGTTTAAAGTTACTTTTAATTTCAATTTTTTTTTTTATACTCGAGATTTGAAACGAAGATTACCCACAAAATGTTTTTATTTCAATTATATTGTTTGTTGCTCAAAACAGCTTATTTAGATGTTAAATTTAAATGGAAATTCTGGTTTGGAGGTTGGGGTGGGGTTGGGTAAAACTTACATTGCCTATAATGCCCTCTATAAGTAAAATGCGTCTCTTTTTTTTAAAATTTAGATTTTTCCTGTGTTTTGCAGGCTACTAGCTACTACATGAAAGGCCATTATCTTATCAAAAAATAGGAAAACCCTACAGTGTACAGCCATCTTATAAAAATTTAATCAGTATATTTTTTCCCAATACTAGTAACTTCAATTTTGCTACCCCAGGAAAGTTTTCGAAACTGAAACTGATTAAAACATGTTGCAATCTAGTATGTCGCAGGAGCATTGGTTAGTTTAGCAGCCATATCAATTGAACAGGACCTTCTGTAGAGCATTGATAGTAGAGAATGAATTTTGCAGATAAAAGAGCAGAAAGTGATTATGTGAAGAGACTTTATAATACTGTGTAAAGAATCATATTTTAAAAATAAATTTGTTCAATACATTATTTTAGTTTCTGTAAGAGTTTTCTTAAATATTTCTGAAATTAAAAAAAATCTGACCATAACATTTATTAAGTCATATTTACAGGTAAAACATGCATTTCTAGAGTAAAATTTTGGACATTTAGACACGGACAATATAAATTAAAAAATTACGTGTGCGGGGGAGGGGCATAAAATTGTTGTCTTGCACGGTTTACAGATGCAGGTACTCAGGCCGTCTCTGATTATTAGATGATATGAAGATACGTTGGCAGTACGGTTGGCATCTTTTCCTCTTCAAACTTCCACACACCAAGAACTTTGAAATCTCATAGAAGTAAAGACGGAACACCATATGATACTTTTGTCGTCCACGATTGATATGAGAGCCTACCTTCGCAATTTACGCTTAGATGAATGTGGTTTACGTACCTACGTTTCAATTTTGATACGCTTTCACTGAAACACTTTTGAGTGCCGAACGAAGATATATCGTCGTTCGCAACACTTCTGAAAAGTGCCAACGACAAGATACCGGGTGAGCATGCGATGGCGCCATACTATTTCACTTGAAGAACTCTATCTCAAAATAAATTTATAAAACTTGTTATAAATGGTTTTATTAATATATTCTATTTATTAACAATATTCGGTATTATGCAACTAGAAATCACCCGCCATGTTATGACGGTGATGCCTCTTCATTCAGAGATTTCCCGTCAGATTTAGCGTGTTTAAATATATAACCGTCTCTAACTATCTTCCCGTTTCCTTTTCTTGGTCATCGCAGTCTTTTTGAGATGGGTTCTTCGTGATATTCATCGTAAAAATATAGAAACTAATTCAATGATTGTAAAATATTAAATTATAGTAAAAATATATACAAAATATGTACATAATTCAATAACCACGAAATTCTCAGCTTGTCGAAAGTAAATCAAAGTTAAAATTTCAAGGAATTCTTTTTCGAAATTCTAATCAAAACAAAGCATTTACTTCTCTGCTTGTCAAGAGCGTTGCCAGACATTATCCAGAATTATATCATCACGATTGCAATAAATAATCGGATGCATCGTGAGTCAAACATATCGCATGATATACCACTGATGTGATTTACTACTTTCTATTAAAGAGCGAATTAATTTGAAGTATATGATTAACACAATTTTAAAATTTCTCGAGACTACTGATCACAGCAGGATAAAATTTGCTATCGATCGATATAAAATTTCTATTTTAGGAGCGTATTGAATTTGAGAGTGGAACAATTACTTTAAATTTAAAATTATTAATTTAGTTGCTCTAACAAAGCGAAATAGTACTGTTTAACGTCTTGAGTGCTATGGCCTTATTTTATTGGTGACGCCAGGCGTTATCGGATCAGAGAGATAGATCTGGGGCTATTATGATTAATCGAGTGGTATTGATACAAGTTAATATAATATTAATCGGATAAGTTAATATCCACAATTTTCGCTTTCAATATTGCTTTATATTTGCTTGTTCGTATGATTTTCAGCAAAATGTTGAAATACAATCAAGCATTACTTATTCTCTTACCGTAATATGCTCTTTTTTTGAATTTTGTAAACATTCTTTCGTTTTTATGAGCTTTTTCCTAAACCTTAGCAAATTCGTCAAATTCTGGTCTGGTATTCTTCGCATGGGTACAACTTCGGTCGGCACTAAAGGGTAAAGTTCCTTCTTCGAAGATGTGTTGGCTTTTTGATTGACATTCATAATTCTTCTCGGACTAAAACATTTATTAGAATGCTAAAAAACTATCACCACTTCGTATCTGCATTACAACGTAACATCACGTTCAACATTACTCGTACTCATCTTATATTTAAATCAAATTCAAAAGTAAAGTAAATATCTGACTGTTGCCACTCGTCTAATTATTATACACTGTGTCATTGAAGCCGTGCTTTTGTCAGGCATAAAAATTAAATAGCATTCCACCATCAACTTTCAATTGAATCAAATTTTGCTTGTATTTATAACAATATCAACACCAAAAAAACCAAAAAAATACATTCATAAAAGGCAAAATAAAATGAAATATAAAATTAAAAAGTTCCATCTGTCCCGACATAAATGCTCCCACTAATGCAGTCGTTTACGCACAGTTCGTTTGGGTCTTCCATTCCAGGTTCATCATCAAAATTCGTTCTGGGTTGTCATCTTCCAGGCTTTTAATTGACATGAGCTATTTAGCACAAGGTCAGCCATTACTATACCTGACAAAGATTCGGTTTATGTTTTCCTGTCAATTGGAAAGTTCTAAATGGTTTCAGTATCCAATATGAACTCTTTTCCCATTTTCTATGAGGAGATCAAGCCATGTCCGTCCGATGACAGATCGACTGCTCATCATCAGAACAGAGTATATGCTTATGCTTTTCGCATTTTACATTATCAACTTCAATATCGGCTTTGAATTTTTCTAATAGACGTTATTATCAGGTATCCCTTTGATTTTAAAACCGTATATTTTATTGGGTGGGTTCATGTTTCAGTTTTAAATTTCTGAGCAACTGGAAATCTTTAAGAGCAACATGAACTCCCCGTATCAGAATAAAGCTTGCAAATGGATCAAAATTATTAAGTTTGCTTCCTTCAAATAAGAATTACTCTTCTGAATTCTCCCCAAATTGTCTAAAAGATAAGTTTTTATCATTTGAATATTACTCTCATATCCAACTCATTTTTTAGCTTTACGACCGGTTTTATTACTTCGGCGTATTTATAGAGTGGTTTTGGTAGCGGGCAGTCCTTTGAAGTATTCTGCCCAAAATTAGAGCAGTTAAAACATTTTGGCTCACCTCGTATTATGTGCAATACCGTACAGCTTTTTCTTTTCTTGATTGTAGCAGCGGGATCATCCTTAAGAGTTTCCGTTTGTCGTAATACCCTTCCCTTGCGGTTGTTTACTCCTGAAAGTTGACCTCAAGGTATCAGTCGTCTTTAGTTTTTCAATTAAATTATCTGGCAGATTCAACTTAAACAAGTCATCTATAAAATGATCTTTAACTTCTTGAGACCGACACTTTACGTTTTAATCTGATCCATAAGATAAGGTCATCAACTTTTTCAAATATCTGCTTTAACTCCATTTTCCCGGTCATTAAAACTTCAATTCATAGGCAAGGCACCAGATGCTTCTAAATTCTTATTATGAGATAAAACTTTTGGCGAATATTTTGGCATTAAACGCCGTTTTATGTGTATTTTCGCCGTTACAATCGTTTGCAATCTCATCCTAGTTCTCTGGCGATTACGCAACGTCATAAAATAAATGAAACAGAGTAAGGTTACCAAATTGCTCTAATATTTTCAACTTGTTTATTCAGACGTTGAAACATAGTCAGCTTCTAGTTTCGTCGGAATCAGATTTTTTGCATCAAATGATGAAGTTCTAACGGCTTAATTTGTGTACTGTTTACATTTTAGTTGGTTGGTTTTAGGGGTTTTGGCGCAAGGGCCAGTATTTGGTCAAGCAACGGAATTTGAAAACCTACTCTGCTTCAAGACGCATTTTGCAATTAATTCATTCATCCCTTGCTCTTCGTTCCTCGTATTCTAGTTTTCTTTATTCAATTTCTTCTTGGCGTCTTCGTTCTGCGATTTGAATTTTTGACCTTTCCGTTTCTGAATTTCTTCGTTCTTTTTCCCTTTCATTTATTATCGTATTCAACCAAATTTCCTTGGCGCATTCTTCATCAAACCACTCTTGCTCATGAATCTTTTAAAATCTTTCAATTTATAGTAAATCATCGACCTTTTCTCTAAGTTCTTCATCTAATATTTTTTAAGTCACTTCCTTGCTCAGCGAAAATAGCCATTTTCGTACTTACCTATGTAATTTATCTTTAACTCGCAAATAAGATTCGCTATTGTAGCAATTATAGAGGAAGAATTATACAATTTCGTAACTTACTTTGGAAATTCAAACTCAGCTTGGTCATGTTTTAATTATCACTGAAAATTTTCAGTCATTATAATTTATCCCACTTCTGGTTTCTGTAGGCTTTTGATTGACATTCATATCAATTGCTTTTCAGACCAAACAAACATTTTATTAGAACACTAAAAACTAGCCCGCTTCGTATCCGGGCTAATAATGACATCGTTCAAACGTACTAGTCTCTTATTTTTAAATCAAATTCAGAAATGATAAATATCTGGCTATTGCCACTCATCTGATATCATACGCTGTTATAACAATAAATGGGGTGAAGACGTGCTTTTATGAGGCATAAATATTAAATATACTTACAGATGGAATCTCACGATGCTAGAATTCTGAAATTTTGTATTTACCAACGACAATACGTTGCAAATAATTATCAATTAATCCTTTGCATTTTATTTTGCCAGCATGCGAGAAGCACCATTAGCAATGGAATTTTTTAGAAAGAACATTAACATAACACGATACCCTGATAATTACAATACATTAGAAGTATTACAAACTAAAAGAAAGAAATTAAAACAGTTTAAAAAATGCCTTTTTTTTATTGAAATTGCTATATATAGAATATTTTTAATAAAATATCGGTCAAATTAGAAATCAAAAGCTCGGGCGCTAAAAATAGTACGACGAGGAAACTAAGTCTAATGAATATCAAGAGAAAAATTCAATTTTTTAAAATAGCAATATGAACTCTATTAAAATTCCAATTTACCCAAAGGTATTTGACTTTCAGATTTTTAATAAAATTATCTTAATTTTACTAATAAGAAGCGCATTTAAAAATTCATTTTTATTCCCATTATATTTCATGTCTACCAACAACGCTTCCCAGAGTTTATCACAGCATCATCCGAGCATCTGCATTACCTTCCAAATATTTTGGGGAATAGGCAAAATCTACCGGCTTGGATAGGTTTAAAGCTAAGTTATGCATTCGAAAGTAAAGCGTGATCTCTTGAATAAAGGGAATTCAATAATTAATATTTTCTTACTGTGAATATACACGCAGATATGAGATCTATGACGGACACAATGAGCTGTTGATCCGGTGGAGCTGGTTTCTCTTGATCAGAGTCCTCAGCACTCCCTCTTCATCGTCATCTGGATTATTCCGTAGCTTCTCGATGACCTCTTGGATCTGCCTGTTGGTAGCCCTGAAATGCATTTTCAATAATTTTAAATAGTTTCAAGAGAATACTGTTGAAAATCGTCCAGCGAGTGTACGGTTTCAGTCCAACAAGCTGGATAATAGGCTTTATTCACGAATATTCGAAAAAAAAAAACAACAACGAAACACAGAAACAAGAAAACATCTCTTGTACAAATTAACCTTTCCTTCTAGGGTTTCCTGGGAAGAAGCAATCCATCACAGCCAACTGTGTTTCAGGATTATACGACATCAATTGGAATGTTTACATCTATGCACCAAGCCAGCGTCGGGCTCTGGTAAAACGCCTGCGTCACGCGCCACGTATGACGGTTGGTAGCAGGTGAGTTAAAACACAAGTAAACAACAAATCACTAATAACAGTGATGCTTTGAACAAAGCGCTCTAGCATCCAATAGCTGATCAACTCGCAGTACGAACAAGACTCCCAAGAGATTCCAAAGCTCGCATTTCAAGAACGTTACCAGTCGTTCCCAGACGATCAGCAACTGCGGTATTTATAGTCTTCTCGATGGGGCGTGACATACATGGAATCTC
>BGPR01016816.1:15565-33786 GCA_013235015.1 Araneus ventricosus | reverse complement strand
ATTGTAGACTTTCACGATTCTTAATGTTCGATACTTCTGGAATGGTATTAGTTGCTAAAATTTTCTTCACCGTGCTCTCCATTCGCTTGTGGTTGAGGTTGTACTTCAAGAAAATATAAGCATCATTAAAATAAGAGATAGAAATATAAATTAACAATGTATCTATGATTATAGGAAAAGTTGCGATAAAAGTGATATTAAGTATATTATATTAAAGAGATAAACATACAAGATATCCCAAAAATGCAGGAATACTTTAAACAGTTGTTACATGTTACTTGCAAACAATTAGTAACATGCATCAAAGTTTCATAGCTGAAATAAATTAACACATATGCAGCATTCTGTCAATTATCACAAGTGCCCGCAAAGGACAATAACAGTGTTGACTGTTATTGTCCAGGAACTGTTGTTTACTCCGATGGATGGAATCACAAACGTCGTTAAGCATGCCAATTGGTACACAGTTCATTCGTTTTCAATGATTGGTCTCAAATCGTCAATGGGCTATGATGTCCTAATGGTAAGACTTCTGATTCGTCTTCGAAGGCTTCCAGATTCAAAACCGATCCCACTGAAAATCTGCCGAGTATGTGGGACTGATGCAATGAAATCGGACGTCGTGGGTCAAAGAATTTTGGAGAGTGCATTGCCAGCTGAGATGTCGTCCTAGTCATCTGTCCTCGGTTCAAAATTACGATGTCTGTCCCAAAATAGTCCTCCTGTTGCTTCAAAACCGGAAGTTAATATAACTAAACTAAACTAACTCAAATCGCCAATTGTAGCTGAACTCGACCTATAAATGTTATAGTTCAGGTGTCGCAGCAAAAAAGAAAAACATGCGGGTGACTTCCGGCAAGAGTGGTGTTATTTAGTTTTACTTAGTTGCCGAAATCATCTGTTCAACAGAATTCCATCAGGATAGGTTTCACCTCATGATTGCAATCAGGCAATTTAAGGTATGAAACCCTTGATACCTGTTATTAATCTTTTATGTAATAATTATGTGGGCCACCAGCCGAGTATCTGTAGATGGCGCTGCCATCGCCAGTGACGTCAGAGCATCAAGCTGCCCAGAACAGAAGACGAGATGGAACGCGGTATGAGATGTATTAACGAAGGACTAAAGACGACGCTGGGCCAACCAAAAGTCTATTTAATGACGAACTGCTTCAATTGTGCATATCTTTAATTGTAAATGATGCTTCTTAAAAATGTAATCTTAATTCTGTATTACTAATATAATAGCCTAGATCTGTCTCTAGGTAACGCTCTGACGTCACCAACAATAAAACTCACGCCATAGCACTGCGAGACGTTAAACAGCATTATTTCATTGTCAGAGAACCTAAATTTCAGTAATTTTAAATTTAAAAGAGTAATTTTCGTTCTAATTTCAAATTTAATAGCTCTAAAATAGTGAAATAGAATTTTCTATCGATTGATATAAAATTTATCTCTCTATGATCAATAGTTCCCGAGAGATTTTAAATTATATTAATCCTATATTTCAAATTAATTTCCGTTTTTTGATAGAAAGTAGTAAATCACGTCAGTGGTATATCATGCGCGTTATATAGTTTCGACGCCACGATGCATCTGTTTATTTATTGCAATCGTGATGATACAATTTGATAATATTTTTTGGCAATGTTTGACAAGCAGAGAAGTGCTTTGTAAGAAGTGTAAATAATATGTAAATAAAAAAAAATTCCTGTCATAAAACATATGTTTATTTTATTTGTTTCCAATCAAGGTTAAATATTTCTCTCGCATGTATATTTATTTAAACACGTAAAATTTGACGGGAAATATCTCAAATGAAGAGGCAATTTGCACGCGTCATACCATGACGGGTGATTTTCTAGTAATATAATAGTTAGTTAAAGTTATCGAGTGATTATTTCTATGGAACCCAACATTAAGCCTAATAATTATTCAGTGTGTATCGATTTGACAGCTCTGGATGAATTTGGCAAATATTTTTAAAAGAGCGGAAGTTTTAAGATAGCACTGATTTAATATGACATTAAAAAATCATCATTTCCCAATTTAATTTTAAAACGAGTTCGAAAGAAACAGTTAGTCATTTACCAGCCTTTTTTTAAAGTAGGAATAATAATAAAAATAAGTATAATCAAAATAAAAAAAAGTTAACCAGTTAAATTAGGTCCTTCAGTTCTTCATTACTATTTATTATTGTTATTTCAGATTTTTTAAATGTCTTTGAAACACAAGTATAATATCCTAGTTCTAAGATGATTAGATTTAGAAACCATTAAATTTCTAGCTCACATTTTGATACAAAATTAAAGCAAAAAAATATCTGTAAGAATGACATTTGTTGTCAGAAATACTCCGAAATTAAAAGAAAAAATTGTTTATTTACCTTTTATAGATGCACAGAAATTATTGTTTGGTTTTAAGTGTACTTTTGCAAAAAATAAACAAAAACGACCAAAAAATCTTAAAATTGCCTTTCGCACATTTTGAAGTAAATATTAAGTTGCTGATTACATAATTAAATATAATTTTTTGTTTCGCAAATAACTTCGCATACAATTAATACCAATTTAATCTTTTACTGAAATTAGCATCTGTCCTTAAAATCATGAAATTACTCTTCAGTGACCCACTCAAGCTTTGACCAGCAGCCATATCTAAACAGAACTTTCTTAACTGATATTGTAATTATTTCATTTGTATTCTGGTTCAATACTACCTCTAACGGCCCTTTCAACTTAATTAAATTATTTAATAAAAAATATTGGGGTTCATATGAGGCAAATTGGATTTTTTCAGTTATCTCCATGCAATTAATCATCCTAGTTCTACGAAGAAACAATACTCACCGGTATATCTGGTATTTCCAATATGAGCTGCGGTATGTAATCGTCCGACACTTCCCTTTTGATGGTCTCAGCGATTTTGTCTCTTAACTCTGGTGTGAATTTGTACCCTATTTTCAGTTTTACGAAGAGTACTGCCCTGGTCTCTCCGGTCCACTTGTCCTGACCGACGCAGATGAAATCTTCCAACTCCTCGATTCGATCAACTATGAGTAACACAAATACAGAGTGATTAGAAATCAAGAATCTCTGTTCAAATCACTTTAGAGAAGAAATCTGCGGCAATAAGAAAGCAAAATATTAATGGTAGGATTTTCCAAATCTTGAAAAATGAATGTGTTTTAAGAAAAACATTAAGCAAAAAATAGAAACAACTGTTAAAAACTATTTTTACCTTTTAAATTTATATTTATTATTGACATTTGGCCGTTTATGATAACTGTTATTACTTATTGTTCAATTTATTTATTTGCCCATGCAGGCACTGACATAGTACCCATTATATTCTTATATCTTACAAGTCGTAATTAGTTAGAATTCCAAAATTAGATGTCGATGACTAAATTATGTTTACACTAATATCCTGTCGGGGCTCAGCTTGCGATATGCAGCAAGGTAAATATGAATTAATAACATTTTTATTTACGCTTTTATTTTAAAGATTTAGTGAAGGAATGAAATTGTTTGAATTTTAATATGACAATAATCAGCAATAATCAGTACACCCAAATACTCAAATCTATATCTAATAACTATCTTAGTGAGCACCAGTGGAGTCTAGGACACCAGCAGAATTTCAAGTTTCTAGTTCCAGTAGTTTGGGAGATATCATGAAGAGTTGATAAATCACTTAGTCAGTCACTGGTATTTACATTGTCGAGAGAGACGCTCATTTATGGAAGCCCTTTGCGTCAATGCTTTTTTTAATTTTTATTTATTTATTTATTTACTTTTTTTGTATTCTGAAATTGGAAAAAATTGGCGTACTTATGATCAGTAGTTTTTTCTTCTCTACAGTATATGTACTATAATTTTAACTTCCCAGTATGTTAAAAGCATTAAGAGAAGGAAGAATTCAGATTTACATTCAGTGATAGCTAATACAAATAGAAAGTTATTTTTTACTTCAGAGGTGAATGCAGAAAAAGATGCTTAATGGAATTTTTACAATGATTTAGGTTACACGCAGTATTCTGAATAGGGATGCTATAATTATTCTATTTATCTATATATTTAAAATAATTTGGTAAAACCTTCAGAAAGTTCTCCAGCCTCAAACACCAGGCCGATTTCGCCAATCTTTATTTCATATAAAAGATTATGACGTCTATATATGTCATCAAGAATCTCCTGCCTAATCCCACCAAAATAAGAGACATATTGCAAAATAAAACTTTAACGGACTTCCTGAGCCTCAAAAACTGGACCGATTTCTCCATTTTATTTCGTCACTTCCTTAAAATAACTAGCCAATCAGAACTCTCCGTTTTAATTTCGTAAGTTTATAACAGCATTTTTTATTTGTGTGCAGTTCAGTAGCATCTCCAAATTATAAACAAAAATCATATCTCTCTTTTTAATTAAATTTAATTTAGTTTTAATAGCAGACGCTTCTGTTAAGGCATCTCTATAAGTTTTAATCAGACATATCTTATAATTATTATTTTTTAGTTAAAATTTAATTTAACATCAATAGCAAACGATTTTGTTTTTTTTCTAAATTTATTTTTATTAGATTGGCAACAAGAAAATTAGTTGTTAAAAGACTTTTATGGAATGCAACGTTGTTAAATGACAGAATGAATTATTTATGGAATAAACGTTTTAATTTTGAGATGACGTTTTGTTTTCATCACTAATCCTTACTGTTCCATGAAAATGGCGTGAAAAATATTGTAAAGTACCTATTGTAGGTGATGGAAACTGATTATTTAGGGCGATATCATTCTGTATCCATGTATCTGAAGGCTTTCGTGCAGAAATCCGTTAGAAAGTTGTACGAAAAAATTCGATTGGGTTTATTCAAATATTTCATGATTTTAACGGAAACTGTTGCCTACAAAAAATATGAAATCTACTAAGGTTTCATAGTCTGTTCCACTGATCTTCATGCAATATTTAAAACTGAAAAAATTAGTGTCTGAGAGACTGGAAGCAGCGAGGTGGCAGGGGCAGTGCTGAGCAAAGTGGGCACTGGCCGCGAACCCGGCCGGAAGCCGGCGAGAGCAGCTAGTTGTGTTAAAAACATTAACAGCAGGAATAATCCATGCTTAATACACTGTAAAAAATATCCGTTTTCTTCCCGGACTTTTTCCGTATATTTGACGGTTTAAATCTGTTTTGTTGACAAAACGGTTTTTTACCGTTTTCCGCTCCAGCCATAAACGGTTTAAAACCGTCAGTTCAAATTGTATTTTTCGTCATACGGTATTGCTTTCCGTACAATAACTTTCCCTTTTCTTAAATGTAATTTTATTGCATTCATTTCATGTTTTTAATAGGGTTCCATCTCCGCTATTGTTTACACATGTTGCAGTAACCTGTTGTCACTCATGAAAGCTAACCTTAAAACACGTGTTCTGGCAATAGTTGATTTTTACACCACTAAGTGGCGCCACTAGAGCTGTAGTGACTTTAAAACTCAAATAGATTATTTTTACTTCATTTTATGAAGTCTCCGGTGGGCTAGTAGTTAGAACGACTGCCTTTTATTTCTATGAACGCGGTTCCGATCCCCGGCTCGGAGGAATTAGAAGTTTTGTCACCATCTTCCGAGTAAGTTCAATTAAAAATTATATTAATTAAACTAATTGAAATTAATAATTAAGCCTTGATTAATTAATATTCCTAATTGATAATGCACATTTCAACTCAACTCGATCAGAAGGAGAAAAACAACTCAACTCAGTCGATGACGTCACTTACTTCGATGACTTAATTTTTACGGAGAAAACTTGATTTCATACGGTAAAAAACCGTTGTGCCTACGGATTTACTTCGTAACTTTTACGGTTTTGCACAACCAACCCAGCTGCCAGTTTAAAACCGTAAATTTTACGGGATTTTTTTTACAGTGTACCATAATAAAAAGCAATCAACGCAAGGGAATAAAGTACTTTTCACTTGATGGCTGAGTATAGGTAAAGACGCTCCGCGATTTTTTTTAAACAATAATTTGCAACAGAATGTATTTGATAATATCAATGACTTTGAACCAAAAAAGCATCATGACAGCACGGTAGGAACAAAATATGACGACATGGTTCCTCCGTTTTCGTAGATTTGTGTCGTTCTGCTGCCGAATTAAAGATGGCTCACAAATTTTGTTACTTTGATTTGGTTTGGTAATGAAAGATAGTCAAAGGAAAAATTAATTACGATAGTTATAAATTTAACGAGACAATAAAATCAAGCATTTAACATAAACAAAACTTAGTAAATGATATCCTCAAAGAACGAGAAGAATCTATGGCTTTCATGCAGAATACGCAACTTCTTACTTCCAAAATACACATCGCCAGCGCAAAACCGCTCTCCTCTTTGCTTCAATGTATCGTCACTGCAAAAAGAATAAGATAAGATCTTTTTATATAAATTATGATAGTTTGAAATGCTTCTTGTAAAAGAAATAAGTAGATTTAAGTTTTTTCAGTTATTAAAAACATTAATTATTTCTAAATCTCGACTGTGGATGTATTAAAATTGCCATACCGTCACTATTTTTGAAACATATGGGGAAAGATTCGTGCATGCTATGCTTTAAATAATTGCAATTGTGCTTCGGCACTGTGGATTTAAGCATCAATACATACAGTGTTTCAAAACAGCTGTCAGTGATCAACGATAACGGCGCGCTTTTCAACTTATTAATTAACGATTAAGCGGGATACGAGGCAGTTTATGTAAAGAAAAGAAATTTTAATAAATTTAATAAAAATAGTTCTTAAAAACCAGAATTTATTAGTGTTCTAAAGAAAGAATTTAAAAAATTATTTTCTACTTTTTAGTCTTTAATTTGTAATTAATTATTATAAATATTATGGAATCATGAAATCAATTATTTCTCAGATTCACTACCAGGTTGCGCCACTAGTATTGAACTGATATTTAACTGAAATTAATTTATTAACCAATACTTGTGATGTGCGAAACTTTTAGACACAGAAACAAGACAAACCAGTAAATAAATTTGCATGTGAAATATCTCTTTATAAAGAAACTTAATAATATCTTAATCTTTGGCATTGAAATATTAAATAATAATCGTCATAAAATTTCGTAAAAAAGCAATAACTTGTTTATGAGTAATCTATACGTGTGACATGTGAAACTGTTTGATCCAGATACATATCCTACAAAAAAATAAATTTTAATATAAAATATGCAAAACTGATTTTTTTGTAATTTTATAGATAAAAATGAGAGATAATTTTTTTATGCTCGCTAATAAAAATATCTGTGATGAATTAACTTTCATACCGGCAAAAAATAAAGCTTTTCAACAAGTACTGTTTCATTAATCAGATTCTCTTTGCATAATGCGTTTGTTTGAGCCTAACTTAAGCAAAGAGTACTTACTTATTCAAGTAACGCTTCATTAACTTACCTTCTTCCAATTACTACAATTCCCTTTGTCTTAGGGTTGATCCATCCTTCATCATTTTGACTCCAAATTCCTAAGTTAAAATGGAATTTTAGTTAATGCCTCATAACTATTTTCAGTATTTTATTACTCAAAATACGATAATTGAATCTTTAACTGTGTCTTCCACTGGCTTCTACATCTACAAATCGGCATTAATAAATACGGCTAGGATATAGTTTAGTATTATTCTACTTGAGTTAAGAGCATTTAAAGCAAATGGATAATACGGACATTTCAGCAGAAAGGATTCCAATACTAATTATCGCAATATTTTAAAACGCTATTTATATACTTTTCAGTAACTTCAAGAGCCATTAGTTACAATGATTGCATAAAAGTTTACTATTGTTACCAAAAAAATTAAAGCAATTGTATGCACAAAAAAGATTTTACTTACAAGAATAAATTAAATTTTTAAATACTATATTAATCATTAACTCTTCGAAATATTTCAGATTTTTTTCCAATTTCATAATTGCGTTTTATCAGCAGTTTTACTCAATATAGTCAAATTGAGTTTAATGAACTTTTAAGTAAGTGTCCCAACATGAGAGGTTTTATTTTATTATCAGCTCATAAAACATTCGCTGTTAATGGTGGGGGGAATTTGTGGGTTGATGAAACACAACTAGTAATTAGTCATTGGTGAATGTTGTGGTTTCTTATTATTAATAATGTATAATTAGGTGTTTTAAAAATTAAGATATGAAATTTTTATTGAAAATTCTGTTGCGTACTCTTATGTTTGGTGGGCAGCAAAAATATTTGTTGTGGGCCACGAGTTTGATGCCCCATATTGTAGCGACTTTACCTAATTAAGGGAAAAAAATACGTTACCGTACAGACGTAGTGAAGTTATTTACCTGGATATTTCGTAAAGTATGTTTCTTTCAATTTTTCGTTGTTTTCGTCTTGCCATAAATAAACAGGAAAGGATGGAGACGGAGTTTTGATTACCATTTCCCCACGCTTTCCAACAACGGATCGGCCTAAAAATAATTCATTCGTACAAAATAAATAACACACAGTAACATTGTTTCAGTTCATTGATCCCTTGACTGCCAACGAAATATTATGTAATTCCCTTCCCACAGCTACACCTTTTCAAAAACGAAGAAAGTGCGATGGTTCCATTCGGACAAATGCTGCGAAAATTTTTGCAATTAAATAAATGTTTATTGTTACAGTTGTACTCTCTGAACCCTCTTCATAACATGGAATATCTGATTCTGGTGTGTCTCATCCTGAAGATGACGGAAAGTAGTCATCCCATTCACTTTCAGACATAATAAATGCAAAATAATATTTTTGGGCCATGAAAAAAGCACTCTTTCACACACAGTTCACTTTCAGGTAGGATAATTTTCAAAGCCTGAAAACTCATTCATTTTTTGCAATACTGCGCCCTTTTTAGAATTTTTTTTTCGCATTATATCCGCTTGGGAAAGATAATGACAAAATATTTCAATTTGTCCAAAGTATATATTCAAAAGGTATTTTAGATAATTTTCTTGAAGATGCATTAAAAAACAATTTAGAACTTTCTCTTAAACGATATAGTTGCAAAAAAATATATTAAAAAAGTTATTGGTCCTTTCTTTACTTTCAAAAGAAATAAAATTGAGAAAATAATCTCAAAAACTTTATTTGCATTTGGAGAACTTCTCGTTAAATATAGAATTAATAAGCTATGTTGTATTTTTTCATAGATACATAAACCATAACTACGACTATTCAATATTTTCAATTTATTATCTTTTTCATAATAAATTTAATGCAGAACAAAAGTCACGATGAAGGATTTTTTAAGAAAAAGATTAATTGGTTTACCTTCAGTGTCGAAAACGTGCAGGTCAACTCCGAGTGCAGGGACTTGACACTCGCTTGAATAGCCAGGCATGTTTAAATCAAATCCTGAAAACGCTCCAAAAACTTCCGTCGCTCCTGAGAATACATTATTACCTGATATACTGATAGAATTATGAAAATAAGAATACCTAGGAAAAAACAGGCATACAAAGACACGATTTCACATAGGAGTGTATGGTTGCAAAAGTACGCGTGACTTGATATCGAGCTCTGTGCGTCCGCATCTTCTGTTCACACACATGTCCCACAAGTGAAATCAGTCGTCATTCGAAAAGTTGTCATCACAAAAGTAGAAATATAGCCATCAGTGCGTGGGCGAGTGCCCTTGACGACTGTTTGCTAGGATCGCACTTGTTACTAACACTTTGGACGGCACCAAATACCTAATACTTCAGGAGTTTTACCGACAATTATATTTCTGTAGGATGTTCCTGCTATTACATGTGGTTTTAACATAATGGTTTAGTTTAGTTTAGTTTAGTTTAGTTTAGTTTAGTTTAGTTTAGTTTAGTTATATTAACGTCCCGATTTGAAGCAACACTAGGGCTATTGTGGGACACACCTCGTAATTTTGAACCTCGGTCAGATACGACTCGGTACGACGAGTCGCTATCTAAACTGGCCCCGTCTCTCCAAACTTCCTCACCACACCAACGGGATCTAACATAATAGCATTACATCACATTAAGCAAACTATGTGCTCGATTGCTTATACCAGAATATTTGAAGATAAATGGATTGGACGAGTTGGTTTAATCACTTGGACACCAAAATAATCAAATTAATTTATCTCCCGTCGATATTCTCTGGAGGATGAGGAGAGGGACGGCATGAAAACCTTGTTTACGAGTATTGAAACCTTGTTGACAGTAACAGCAGCACGAATATATGCTACCTTTGCCACCGGTAACTTTCCTGTAATGACGGGCATTGCCAGAATGCTCGTCTATCAATGCAACAGCGCTCTCGTCTGTCGACGAAATGGTCGCAACTTTGAGCACCTGCTGTAACTGCGTAGTAATCACGAAGAAATCAATGTTATTTGACTTATCATTTTCTTGTACTGTTTCCTTTCGGACATATTTTCCCCTTTTATTTAACGTTTGCTATGATACTTTCCTATGTGAAATCGTATCCCTTACCTCCCTGCCAAATTCGAGCGATCAGTTCAGAAACGCCTGTTATATACATTATACATATACATTTACAGAGATCATAGCAATACTTAAAAACCAAAAATAGCTGAGGAAATTTCAAGCTATATAGATAGAGTTGGAAACTAGCTCTAATGGATAGAAGACCGGGGGTAAGAAAAGACGTTCCATATGGAACTTAGGGACCTTGGATTATAATGTTGGGTATCATCTGGTGCCCACCCATATAATAATTTCAAAAATACACGATCGTGTAAAACTTCCGACTAAATTAGATTTTGTAGCAACCAGATATCTCTATAAAAGTATACAGCTAAGATGTTTGTTAATCAGTTGTATTGAAAATATTTTGAAATTATCCAATTATATTCAGATTTCTTTACTTACCATAAATACTAGAAACGAACAAATTTTTTTTCACTTTGTTGTACAGGAATTCAAAGTTTCTAATTTTGGATGGGCTGGCTCCTAGCGTGATAATTTTCAAGCTGTCAAAATATGTACCAGGTTCTAGAAAATAATAACAACACGTTAACGTAACGAAGAATGCTGATTCAAGTCGCATAAAAAGAAGTTTTATAGATTTTGATGGGTAATTAAAAATAGTGTAGCACTATTGAATTGACCATGATTGAAGTATTCGTAAGCAATTAATTGTTTTAACTTTTAATTGATTTAGCTTAGAAGTAAATATTATATCTTCGAACTAAGTTGCGAAATGAAATGTCTTTACCTATAAGAAAGTTGAAACCCTAAAGAAAATTGCAAATTGAATACTCCTTTATTTGTAATGAATTCTAAAAATATGTGCAATACAGTCTCTTAGATATCAAAAATAAAATGGGGTTGTCAATATTGGATATTAGGTAAAGAAAAAGACTGAGTTTCTGTTTTTTCCTTTTTTTTTAAGTGAAATGTCAATCTTTCATAATATGCTATATTTAGCAAGCTTAAAAGAGATGATAAATTGTAACCTAAAAGATAAACATCTAGATTTATAGTAATATAAAACATTAAAAAGTATAAAAATCTATAAAGACAAAACAGTGAGATTTGAATTTAAAAAAGTTTGTGTCAGTAATTTTTCTTCCTTCAGAACGATGTTTTCTAGCTGCTATATCATACCCTTTCATGAAAAGCACATAGTCCGCACTTCGGCCGCCAAGTGTCACGTGTCAGTCCCACCTGCACTCTTAGGTCACCTTAAGAAAAGGCAAAACCAGCGCCTCACATTCGACCCTCCTTATGAAAATGAAAACTAGAGTACATTTTAATGCTGGATAATGAGATTACTGAAAATGAAGATAGATTTCTGCCTCGTTAACTTAATAAAAGAAAAAAAAAACATTTCACGGATTATTCATTATGAAACATAGCAATAAATCGCAGTTTTCAAGAAATACTTATTTATTTGAGCTGCCAACTAACTTATTTATTTTTCATTTAGATTTAGAACAGCCCAGACAGGCAAAATTTCTTGAAAAAAGAAGATTTGAAGTTTGAAATGATCTACAGATGCGTGTAGCAACAGCGCTTCATTTCTGCGTGAGCTTTTCATCTCGGGCTTGAGCGAAAACAGGAGTAATATAAAAACTTTTCAGCTTCATCTTTGGAATTCTCTTCTTGACCCATCAGTGCACTGTCGACATCATATGAGTTTTATTATTTACCTTAACTTTATTTCAAATGTTTTGTTATGCTTAATTAAAGTTTATTTTGTTTATAATATGCGTTAGTCATTCAGAGTTCTGCACAAGCTAGTTGGATACATAATATTTGAGGAAAATAACATCGAGTTCATGAGTTTACTGCAATATAAGATTTAACACAAGCTACAACCATCTACTATCGAATCTGGATCTGGTCTGGAGCTTAAGCAGTTGAGCTAACCGTCATCGAAACGCCTTCTACTGTGGTATCTCGACTGGTAAGATCAGGCCATACGTTCCAAAGACATTCCGACGTAAGATTTTCGAAACGTTACACGGTTAAGGCAACAATTAACCTGATCAAGAAGCGCTTCGTCTGGAATTCAATTAATAAAGGTGTGCAGATTTGCTGCAAATTTTGCATACCGCGTCAGAAGTCTAAAACAACTAATCAACATCGGGTTTATTCAAGTTACCGGGCGCAAGGTTTAGTCACATGCACATCAACATTGTGGGGCCTTTACCTCCATCTAAAGGTTATAAATTTTTAACCTGCATTGACAGATTTTCCAGGTAGCCTGAGGCGTTTCCAATGAGTGACCAGTTAGCTGAGACAGTCTCCCAGACTCTGTACACAGGTTGGATCTCACGATTTGGAGTTCCTCAAATAATTACATCAGATATAGGATCAAATTTCGAGAGAAACCTCTTCCATGCTATAACTAGGCTTCTAGGCACTAGCAAGACGAGGACGACCTCTTTCCATTCGGCTACAAGTGGAATCGTGGAAAGGTTGCATCGGCAGCTCAAGGCTTCCATTAAATGTTATGCCACCTTGAATTGGCCAGAGGTCCTGCCTACCGTGCTTTTGGGCATGCGTGCCTGCCTCAAGGAGTATATTGGAGTTTCACCATCAGAAATGGTTTATGGCCAGTGCTTGTGTCTTCCTGGAGAATTCTTAAAAAATTCCTCGTCGCTCAGCCAGATGTTGACAGAGGAGACCTTCCTGCAGAGACTGCGACTCTACACAAGAAAGCTTCGACCTGTGGTGCCTAGCGATGTCTTTGTGCATCCAGCTCTTCGTACCTCCACATACGTTTCTGTAAGTCGTGATACTATCCGGAAGCCATTGGGACAACCGTACCAAGGTCCATTTAAAATAATTCATAGAAAGGAAAAGTTTTTTACAATCAACATTAACGGGCATCAAGCTACAATTTCGATTGACCGGTTAAAGTATGCTTACGTTCAGCGTGATGCGTCGTCTGAGAATCCTGCGTGCAAGACATCGGTTCCCGAGTGCCAGAAAGATTCGAAGCCAGTAATTACCAGATCTGGTAAAAGGGCTTGTCTGGTGGAACCGTATCAAGCCCCGTAACTCCGTCCTCCGGACTAGGGGAGGGGGCCCCTGTGGCAACAGCGCTTCATTTCTGCGTGCTCTTTTCATCTCGCTCTTGTGTAAAAATAGAAGTAATATAAAAACTTTTGAGCTTCATCTTTTGAATTCTCTTCTTGACTCATCAGTTCAATGTCGACATCATCTGATTTTGATTATTTATCTTAACTTTATTTCAAATCTTTTGTTATGTTTTATTAAAGTTTATTTTCTGTATAATATGCGTTAGTCTTTCGTAGTCCTGCACAAGCAAGTTGGATGCATAATAGTTGAGGGAAATAACATCGAGTATTTATATGATTCAAAAGTTGACTGCAATATAATATTTAACGCAAGCTACAACTACTACTTACTCACCAGGTTCTACACCGGCATTTTCTAAGCTATCCAGGAAAGCAGGCGTAAGACAAGCGTATGTTACTTTGTACTTGGACATGCAATCCCAAAGTGTATGGCCTTTCATTTTGTATTCGGCGCTGCCATTGAACAGAAAGAGCTTCACTCCCAAAGCTAAGCTCGGAATAGGATTGTCCCATACACTCCAACCGACCTGGGAGAAAGTACTGAAATGATTGACTGTGACAAAGTCTGTGTGTAAAGTTTATCATTTAACATTTTCAAAACAATTTTTTTTTGAAAATCACGACATATCAGATTATTAATAGGACTAAATTTAATAAAAAAATCTCCTCGAAGAGACAGCAGCATCAAAAGTATATATTTCATTTTGTAAGAATGTGTGTTTATTATCTTATGAAAAAAAAAGGATTTTTCTCCATAGAAATACTAAGTAGTCATCAAGTGTTTCAGCAAACTCACTTGATTATTGGAACAAAATTTAACAAAAAATAATACTAGAACGTATAATACGTAATAATACTACGTCGATATAATATATATAAGATTATTTTTCTCCAAAAAAAAGATTATTGTTTATGCTTCGATCGATACTTTATATTTAAAATTGATACTCCAAAATATTCTTAAGGCTTAAAGTAAATATATATGCAATTTTACTTTGGTCCATTCAATCCTGAATTTTACTTGCAGCTGATTCGATGTTACTACAACATTTTATACTTTGAAGATTCAGAAGTCGTGAAAGGAATGAAATATCCATAAAGAAGTACCTGACAAATGTAAATTACTATTCGAAATATGCAGCATTTGTAACAAGTACTTACAAACATTCGAGAGTGAACAAGTTTAAAAGATAGACACCGAAGTCTAAAAATTATTTAGAAATTGTGTCTGTAGAAGTAGCAGGTCTGATTTATTTTCAACTTCATTTAGTTTTTAATTTATAATTCCTTATCTTAAATATTATAGGATCTTGAGATTAAGTTTTTCTAAAATTCACCTCTAGATGGCGCCACTCGTTTGGAATCAGATTTTAATTACGTTAATCGATTAGCAGCTAATTAAATCCTAAAATATTAAAATAGTACATCACGAATGCACAAATGTAACTTTTTATATATATAACTTAATGTAAGTTTAATGTAATTAAACTTTAGCACATAAGGAAGTAAGTGGAAAATCGATAAAAATTCTGTCTTAGCAAACAGGAAACAGACCAAGTTAACTGAAAGTATGCAATGGTAACTACTTATGCGCTAAAATGTCGTTAGAAGATCGGTGTTGGTTTATAATTACTTATATTCGAATGGATTCAAGACATAGCTTCGAAACTTTCAGTGATATGTACTAAAACTATCCGTAACTTTTATTTAGAAACTCGGATTTCTTTTCTCATACTTCTTTAATGTGATTAAAAACCCATATAAATCCATTGACATTAAATAAGATATTTTCTCCTAAATGTTAATGTATACATTAGGATCAATGTAGATAATCAGTTATTGCACATAATTAAGGCGGTTATTATGAATAATTACCTAGGAGATTATATATAATCACCGGATGTTAGTCCGGTGATTATATAAAATAACCAATTATCCACATTGATCATAACATATGCATCATGATGACATAACTTCTTTCAAGCAAAATCAGAGGTTGAAAAATGATCCGTTGTTATATTGTTGTTTTATAGTGCAAGGACAATATTAGACCATGCTGAGCCAAATATATGGTAAAATTATCTGCTCAGTAAGGGGTTTACTCTTAGTAACTGATTAAGATTCTCTCTCTCCTAAGATTTATCGAGGCATTCGATAAAAATAAAGGATATTATTAATTCAAATCTACAATTTAATATCAGTTCTATATTTCATTACATAAAAAATTACAACTCGTTACTTAGGTTAGACGCATTATTAAAAATTCTTTAACTTCATCGTGTTACACGCATGGAATAAATTTCAGTAAATAAATCTTCAACTCACTGGGCAGTAGGTATACACTGTATCTCCATTTCTTAAATTCAGATGCAATCCGAAATCTCTTAGTACAGCAATGAACGTCTGAAATTAAAAACAGTAACATGTACAGCTGAAATGAGTAGATATAATGATACTTGCCGGTAATTTGAATTCTTAGAAAATCTTTATTAAATTAATTACTTGATTTTATTAATTTAAAGGATATTTGATTATTTACAACATTTCTGATTTTCATTTTGCATCGGAATGAAGAAATGTATTTCATTGCACGAATAGACATGCACATTACCACATTTCTTTAACTGATTATCAATTCTTTTTGTGAAATTTTTACTTTCTAAAGGTTTCTTAAAGTTTCACTGTCAAATTGTTAAACGGTCTAATAAGTTAATTTTAACTGCTTGTGGCCATTTTCAATTTATTATATAAAGTGACATTTGATTCCAAAATCTTTGAGGTCATTTTTGACTCTTCGGCTGTTACAATTTAAAAAAAAAGAATCAGAATAAAGCTGAAAAACTACAATAAAAGAATAAACACATACAAACATACACACTCCAAAAAGAAGGAATTTGGAAATGTTATAGTTGTTTGCGCAATTCTTTATCATTATACAGAAGGAAATTAAGTCATTATATTTTAGTCTTTTGCGATAAGATTCATGTAATTTCCGAGTTATTATTAATAAAATTACATATTAACATTTCAGTTCAGACTAGACTCCAATTTATGTTGTAAAAAAATAAATATTGTGAGTAAAAACGGGTACATTTAAAATCAAATTGCAGAAGCTTAATTTTTAAAATTCTCAACAGATCCGTTGCCCGTGTGATACATTAAAAATTTAAATTTTTATATTATGTCCTTAATGACCATAGTTTTTGTTCTCATGAGATTGGTAAGACTCAAAACTGCAAAATTATTTTTATAACTATTCATCAAGAAATTCTTATGATACTTATGTTTTAACAGTTCTAGTTTTATACACCATCCTAATTTATTGGCACTGATGAGTGTTAGTAAATTAGGATGTTCAAGATAAAAGATGTCATATGGTCGAGTGAATTGAATTCATGAACCAAAAAATTATGAAATGAGAAAGAACACTTACCCCAGCTGAATGTAGAACACCTTTCGGGAGACCCGTTGTGCCGGATGTGAAGTTAATGGCAATAGGATGATCGAATGGTAACTGCTCGAATCGCAGCTCTGGTAATGTACCATCAGATGATCTCCCACTCTGTAGGAAATCCTCTAATAACACGCTGAAAAAAGATAGAGTGGATTTTACAAACTGAATTGCGTGCAAAATCTCTAAAATGCTTCTTACGTTGCAATAAATAAAGAAAAAAATCTACCATGCGTTTTAAATAAATCGTATTTCACCAAGATCTTGACAACTGATTGAATTCTTATACATTTTTTGGTAAACGTCGAAATTTCAACCTCTTAATTTTTATTTCTCTAAGTTTTAGAACTCACTGAATACGAAAGACAATTCTTAGAGTTGTATATATTTATCGGATGTCTTTCTGTGGACTTCATAACTCAGAAGTGGAAATGGTAGACAAATAAAAATGGAAAATGAAATTGGTCTTAACACCACAGCTTTAGATTTTTGTCTAATTTTAGGCTAAATTCATCAACGAATAGACTCTTTATCCGTGTGCACGTAAACATAATATCTGAAAAACGCAACAACCTGGACAAATGAACTTCGGTTCGTGGTCTTCATATCAATTTGTAGACATGTATCAAGTTTTGGATTCAACTGGTGAATGACAAAAGGCTCAATATGCATATTCGATTCTTTCCACTATACAAAGAAGCTGAGTAGAAAAAGTGCCATCCTGTGGAAGAATACGAGGAAGTCAAAGAAAGAACACCTCCGCTGATTTAACTGTATTTTATTTTAAACCTACTACATTTTTTTTGTTTAAAATACACACGATTGATTTTTATGTTTTATGAAAATTGTACTGGAACGTACCTAAAGTACTACGGGATTTGAAATATTTCCTATTCTGCTGTATTCTGCGTAACTAACAACCATTTCAGTAGTTTCGATTGTTCAGTTTAATGTTAACTTTTAAAAGTTCCATACAGCACAAAAAAATCCATGTTTCAGTTATAATCCTTTATTGATCTTTCATATTCCAAAAACCTTTATTGGTATATATTCCATTTCAACGTCGTGACGTTATGTTAAAATGAATATTTTCTATTTAATTCTGTAATTGTGTTTAATTAATTGTAATTTTTCTATCTAATTCTGTAATTGTATTTAATTAATTGTAATTTTCTATTTAATTCT
>BGPR01016816.1:0-15555 GCA_013235015.1 Araneus ventricosus | reverse complement strand
GGGACGTTGCACAGTGGTCCAATTTCGGTTTGTAGCGCGACAAAAATCGAAATTTCGAGGTCGGCAAATGGGTTTATTTTCTTTGGGGGTGGGTAGAGAACCGTTTGGAACCCTGAAAGTCATAATTTTTTTTGTATAAACATGTAGTCATAGGAGGTTTTACGGAGGTTAAAGTTGAAGAATGTCTTTCGAACACTTGAGTCGCGTTTCAGTGAGCCCTCGGATTTCGTTCTGTAAAGTACTACATTACTTTTCATCTATCTATTTAGATTTTTTTCATAATGTCGGATTCCAGGGCAAGTAAACGATACAGTTTTTAATGCATCATTTTAATATTTTCCATACCTTTATACTATATTTTAAAAGGCCCTTTTTTCACTAAATTTTCAAATTTAAAAAAATTGCACAACTTTACACACCTTGAGGGTACCTTAAATAATTTCTGCACTCTATCTTCTATGAAATGTGTAAAAATTAGCCCCGATAAACCCCGACTTTTTCATTTATTTTGTTTTTTAATGCCATCTACGTCAGTGGAGGATTTTCACTTTTTCCTTCAATGACGCAAAAATAAATATCTGGGTAAAAAAAATCTGTTGAAAGACTAAATTAACTTGTTCTATCCTAGATGTAATTAATAAAAATTCAATCGACATTAATTCGAAAATTTTATTAAAAAACTATCGAATTTAAGGGGGTGGATACTCAATCTAAAATACATTTGAACTTTTTATGAAATAAACGCTGAATTGTTTCTAAAGTATTTTAAATTGATTTCAGTAATTATTTCTGATTTAGAAGTTGACATAAACACACCGAAAACGCGAAAATTTTGAAATAGTTTAGAACGCGATTTGAAATTTTAAAGACATTTTGCTTCAGTGACAACCTCTCAAGCGCTGTCTTCAGCTACAGCTAAAAGGACGATAAAATTAGGAAAACTTACCACAAATAGGTTTTCATAAGTACAAATAATATGAAACATAATTCACACGATGAAAAGCGTTACCCTCATCTATTACGCTTAACGGTTAGTTATTAAAATGTTTTGGAATATTTCCTGAATTCTCATATTATCTTTGTGAAAACTGCGGCAATTTTACTCTTAAAGTAAAAAGTAAAGTAATTTTTTTAAGATTTAATGGTATTAAAATAAACATTGCAAATATTTGGAATGTTAAAAATAAAAAAATACCTAACAGATTTTACTAAAATTTCACAAATCTTATTTTTAAGCTATTTCCTTCATTTGGTAAAATTTATCAGATTATTTTTATGTTTTATACAACTAATTATTAACTTTTTCACAGATTACAACAGTTCCCGCCATAGAGAACAATGTGAAGGAATTAAATAAATCAATACAAATCAAGAAATATCCAACCGATTGTTATGAAATTTCATGGGATAAACTGAAGTCTATTTTCCAGTGAACAGCTGAGCAAATTTCAAGTCTCTGCTGTTTTTAGTTTCGTCGCTATGATTTTTGACTCGCTAGAAAACGAAACTGGATCACTGTGAATAGGCATCAATGGGTTAATAAATAATTCTGCTATATTTACAAACATACCCACGAATTCTGATATGTTATTTTTTATATTTAAACATGCTTTTATTTGAAATCAAAAGCCTCTCCTAGGATCCGTAGATTAATTTATTTTGAAAAGTTAAATGAAGTATTATTTTCTGTCCCTTTTTTTAAAGGAAAGGAATTCTTATTCTTAATTGTTTGTGAGAAGCAGCTCATTATTAAACTTAAGAAATTGTAATTCTCTTCTTTCATTATTACTTCTTATCTGAAATCTTTACGCCCAACGATCTTAGATTCAAAACGAAAAGCAGTTATGAAATTTTTGAGATTTAAAATTGTCAAAAATAATGTTGATTGAAACATAGTGGAACTTCGCTAATTAGAAACTGAAAGGACTACGGTAAAAATTTAATTTATACAAAAATTCGAATTAAGGAAAAGTGGGTGTAAAAAAGAGTAGAAGACAGTTTTTGAACGGCATTTGAAATCTCAGTAAAGATTTTATTTGTTAACAGTTCCAATTAATAATGAAAATTAATAATTAAACAGTAAGTAATTTGAGTAAATAGATAGTAATAATACATCTAATATTTAAACATTTTAATAATTTTAAAAATAACGACAATAAATAAGTAAAAAAATTAATAAACAAACAATATATGGCTGTTAAAATGCACAATTAATCTTCAAAATAAACAATGCTATTTATATCTAAAGAACTATTATTTATTTTTTCTAAAATTGAGGATTTTTTTCACTCAATGGAACTGAAGTCCTTGGGCGAATTAGGGGCCCTAAACATTATGCAATTATAATAACTAAGATTAAAATGTAGAAATGTATTTTACTAACGAAAGATTTTAAAAATGAAGCAATTTTTAGTTTCAACATTGAATTAATCAAAATAAATTCGAATTGTAGCCCATATTTTAACATTATGTTAATAATAAATTCAGGAGCCTAGAGAAAATTTCGAATTATCGATGAATTTTAATTTAAAAAGTTCAAATTGACCAAATAATATAAATATAAAACAAAAGTAAAAAAAGAAAGAGTATAAATAAGAAACAAAAGATTTAAACAATAACGATAACAATACACCTTTTTACGTTAAACAATAACGATAACAATACACCTTTTTGCGTTAAACAATAAAGATAACAATACACCTTTTTGCGTGCTCAACGCAACAGCATCAAGTGATTGCATCAACAGAAAATTACAAGGTTTAATTTTTTAAAAACCTAAAAATATAATTTAGAATGCAATTTTCTGTTGATGCAATCACTTGATGCTGTTGCGTTGAGCATGCAAAAAAAGGTGTATTGTTATCGTTATTGTTTAAATCTTTTGTTTCTTATTTATACTCTTTCCTTTTTTACTTTTGTTTTATATTTATATTATTTGTTTCTGTATTATATTAGAAATAGCTGCATATGCGCCTTACTATATAATACAAAAGAGTTTTAATAGTAAGTGAGTAATTAATTTATGACTAATTAAATTAATTAATTTATTGTTAATATCTTTGTTAAATTTTGTTAAATTTTGTTAATTATAACTGTCAAATTGGCCAAGTTGCACTGAATTTTAAGTGTTAAATATAAAATATATACCAAAAGCCGCGATTGGGAACAAACTCAAATTTGATGGAAAGGTATAATATCACATGCATGCGCTAAATGTGGTTTAAAAATTTTGTTCAATACTGGATCTTCCAGTGTGATTTCACGTTTTTGAATATATACATATATATATATTAACAAAATACGAAAATGGTACATATTTACTCTTACCTCATCGTATGGTTTCGAAGCTATGACGTCGAAAAAGTGCCATATTTCTTTCCAAAAATCCGTATAATTATCCACAGACCACTTATGGAAATCCCAATAGGAATCTAAAGATAAAAGCATTTCTTTTAAGAACCATGACACTCTGAATTTACAAAAGCTTTTATGCACATGCAAACAAAGATAGACTTCAAAAATGACAATAACTTGCATTTTTATAATTTTAAAAATTATTCTAATTATTCTTAATAATTTAATTATTATTAATTAAAAATATATATTATTATTTTTTAATTATCAAGAAGTAACATAAACTGCATGCTAGAGATATACGATATAAAATTATGTAAATTGCCAAAACAACTACACAACTTTATACTGGTTAGGAAATAATCTCAAAGCGAAAGCTTTACATTTTTCTTTTGTAAGATCCGAATGATATAATAATAAAATATATACCTTTCATCATTATGTATTAAAAACATGATTTCACATGTGCAGATTTTAACTTTTCTTCAAATTAAATCATCAGTAAAAATTAAATCATTTGATCAGTTCCCTGACTATAATTGCCGAATTTCATAATAAATATAAAATGTAAATTCAAATAATCATAAATCCACTTACTGAAGTGCTGACCGTATTTCTTTTCAACTATTTTCTTGAATTTGTCTAGTTCTGTATCAGGCACTTTTTTGTCCCACACAACGATAGGATTGCTTTCCAAGATGTCAACGAAGCCATTTTTATTCAGGCTTACTAAGAGTGATAAAAAATGGCATTATTGTCATGCAAAAAATTTAATAGAAGTATTAAGTCAAAGGGAACTAATTCTTTTTAATATCGTAAATCAGTATTTCAACGTTTTTAACAGCGGTAAGAATAGTGATCTACATTTGATTAGTGAAATGTAACAATTTTTGTAGTATTTTAATAAGGATTTGTTGGCGAATGATGGAAGTATTTTTTATAATATTCTAGAGTTGATCACTTTTTCTTTCCACTTCGAAAGATTATTCAGCAACGATAGGGGGGAGGGGAACGGAGAGTATTATTTGGAGATTGATTTAAGGAAGCATGCAAGATATTATCAAAAAGAGTATTTTATTCTTTGATTTATAAAAAGCCTTTTTATTTTTGTTTATAAAAATGAATTCTAATAAATATCTATTACTTTCGTTATTGAACAACTATAAAACATCAAACCTCAAAAATGAAACAAGAAAGAAAAGGAAAGAAAACTTTTATTATTTTTCTTTATAATTTCTTTGAAAAATCAACGCTCTTCAGTGATATTCGCTTGGTTTTATAGCATTGTTTAATGAACTAATTTTACAGTTTGTTATATACTTCGCTTGACTGTCTGATTCATAATTATGTTTGTACAAACAAATACATAAGCTGCTCCAAAACAACTTGCAATAATGCTGGTGTTTTTTAGCAACACTATCTGGTGACCGGACACAATATAGCCATGTACGCACCAACGATGTGATTTTTGTGCGAAGTACACGAGCTCAAGGCTCTCAACCTCCGATGTATTGCTGTTTTTATTCCACTGGGCCAAACAATTTTGATCTACATCTAAATGAAAATGAAGGTATGAAGTTCAACACATTAGTTACGGCAAAGCAAGTGCAATGTAGTTTAAGTAAAGAAAGAGGAAGACAAATAAAGTTTTTGACAAAAATTACAAACAATCCCCCCTCAAGGTTCATTTTACGAGTAAGTGCGCAACAATTATTTGATCTTCTTGTCTGACAATATTTGTTTCTCCTTCTTTTCGAAGTCCAGATCTGCAGTGAAGGATTTCGGAAGACCTAGCTCACCCAATAGCGAAAAAGGATGTGCTTGTATGTGGAAGCTGAACTGCTCCTCAAACTACCTCCCAATGAAATAGTGAACACTTTTGTTTTACATCGCTTTCTTACAAAGATTCAATATTTCGTCGAAATTCATTTTCACTTTTGTGTTTTATAAATTTCTAACACACGTAACTCCAATAATTCAAGTGATTTATTTTAAAGTGAAAGAAAAATTCCAAATGAGTTTTAAATTATCAAATCATTTTAAGTTTCCAGTTTACCTCTACGAATTTCATAAATATGTGTTTTATGTGCCTTCATGTGGGTGTTGATTTCTTTTTAAGAGATGAACATGTGCACGATTTTCCCAGATTGTAGTTATAAAGAACATAATTCTGTTTTATTCAAATTATATTTTTATATTATCCTCCATACATACCTGCTCCATTGGAAAGGCGAAACATGGTTTTTGAATTAGAATTGGAGCCAGCCGAAGATTCAAACAGTAAGGAGGCTTCAAAAGAAAATAAATATATAGGTTTCTGTTGACATCTTAACAGATACGAGTAAGTGCAGTGATGGATTTCAAGTCTTTCACAATAATGCCTTTTGCGTCTTGCTTCAACAATGTAACAAATCCTTCAGAAACATCTGGATCATCTTCCATGTGCACCTGGTAATCAATATATGCATCTGATTTAACTTTAATTCAAAAGAGCTTTGATTTTTGTGTGTCTTTTGATGAATAATAGTAAATGTCAAAAAGAAATGTTCTGCCAATAAGGAAGTGTTTCAAGATAAGAATTCAAACATGTCAATTCCTTCGATTCTCTCATTCATTTCTTTCAATTCCATCCTTAAACGTAGGCTAAAATTATTGAACCATTTTTTATACTTGGTACTTAACTTCCATAAATAATTTTAAATTTTTTTTTAAAAAACATGTTTCTGTAAAATTTAAATTCTGAAGAAAAAGTTACTTCCTTACGCATTTCGGAGCTTATTATTTTGGAGGCAGTACTACCAGCCGAAAGGAATTTAGTAACTTAAGAAGAACCTAGAATTGCGTAAGAACGTCACCACTTTGCAGATAATCCAATTTGTGAGGCTAATTTTAAATAGGCGCTTCAAAAAAGCTTTTTTTATCAATATCCATCATTTATATGATTTATAAAACTCCTACCTCACGATCATTCTCTAAAGATGTCGATACAGATTCTTATAAAACACATTCTCGACTATGAGATACAGCTTTGAATTTAAATATGTAATAGAATTTATTGTCTCAAAACTCCAAAGACAAATGCGAAAGCATGGGTTTGTTTTCTATCAGAATCTTCTAGCTTCACTAACAGACACTTTTAATGCAAACATTTGATTTCAAGTATTTAATGACAGAAACGCATGATTAAGAGATCACAAAGAAATAAAACTCACAAACTGTCCTCAATGTGACTTAATCTGAACAACCCCTTTTTAGTAATTCTGAAATATACGCAGAAAACTACCCCGAAAAAAAATGACATTGTGTTTCATTCGCCTTTCATCTATATTTCCACATAAAAATATTGTTTGTTAAGTAGGGTCAAAAATGATTATGCCTGTGTGCTATGCATTCAAATGTTGCTAACATACATTCTTAAAAATCTCCTAAGAGCATCTATAACTAATTTTTGGTTTCCTAAATATTTTTTTTATTTCGGTGACAATTTCGATACATACTGTCTGAAGAAAATGATTTTTAAACCATCCTGAAATTTAAATGTCTGTATATATACATTTAAAGCTTTATTCACTTTTAAACTCTTAAATATAGCTTATTTTAAATGTCTTCACGGAGAGAAAAAAGTGCTAAGCAAGCACATTAGTGTGATTCATTTGTTTAATTTGTATGCATATCTGTTTGGAGGGATGTTTGAGAAATCAATATCGACGGCAAAATCGGATACAGCAGCTTATGGTAATATACTTAACGACGTGATCTAATTTGAATCAAGGTAACGATGAAAATTTTTTGATTGCTGCAATCGTGGGGCGCGTCACGACGCAGAAACCAGAGAGTGATATTTGAATATGTCGGATGAACACTGGGCCATGGAAAGTAATGTCAATAAGACTTCATTCAGATGATATTACGCATGTACGGATAATTGGAAAGCTGACGACAGGTGACATGGTGTCATGAAATTTGACATATTCACAATGTTATTTCCAGGCCTTGACCAATTTTTCAGAAAAGTGGACAGTATTGCAGACTCAATTTAGGAAGTCTTAGTCACAATTCGCCGACACAGGGCGAAGGGTAGAAATGCAAAGTCAATTCTAATGCAGGCGATAGAACTTAGATAACCCGGAAACTTCATGTAAGGATTTTGTGACAAATACGACAGAACAGAATGTCGTCTCTTACCACCATACTCGTGACCAGACCGGTCACTGAACGGTTTGACGGGCAAGACACGGGAATTTTATTTCAGAAAAACAAAATAAACAAAAAGAAGGAAATATATACACTATGTACAGCACAGGCATTTTCACTTTTACACTATTAGTTCGTAATAGTCTTCTTTTCTTTAGATGTTGTTATACCTTTCTTTTATTTGAAGGGAGGAATGTCCGGTAATTGAGCTACTTAGTTCAGCTCGCTGGAAAGTTGAAGCCTAGGGAGGCCGGAAAAGATATCTGTTTTGACAGATAGGACAATACACTCAAAGGCCTATTGTGTGTCGTTCTTATGAAAGTTCATCTTTGCTCCTGCTTTTACCTATATGGTCTATATCGCCATTGAGACAAAGACATCTGGCCCAATATCTTCTTCACAGATGGAAAATGATTCAGCCTCTAACGTCGACCAGTCTGTGGTAAAAATGATACGGTGTGATGACAATTGATACGGCATGAAGTTTGCAGTAATTATCCCCCGGAAAATATCCAGGGAAGGAATCGGTAAGGAACTTGAAGTATTTTCATGATGGTCGCACGTCACTACATGTGATTGAAACAGAAACTATGACAGGTGGATGATACACCGGTGATGTTCTACAGCCTCATGTCTCATTCACGCTATCATTGGTGACTTCCCATTTTTGGATGATAATGCTTCCAATCTCCACGTCAATGCTGTTGGACTACGATGGTATATTCGTCATATCATGTGGCCAGTACGTTCACCTGAACTGAATTCCATATAGTTTTGGGGCGACATCTAGCTGTTTGCCTATATCCTCCATTAAACTAGCTGTCATTCATTTGCACAGTGAATAGAAGAGGGAAATGTTGTCTCAAAACCGTCTTGATCACGTCATTAAAGCTTGCTACGATGTGTGAAACATTTCATTACATTGCATGGTGGCCATATCCCTTACTGACAAGTCTATACGAATCGTCTGTCGTGAATAATCTGCGTTCTTTGTTATGCTACGTTTCTACGTTAATATATATCTTTTCCTGAATTAGCATTTATCAATGATTTCTGCTGTTCTTTTCGCAATGAATCTTGTGATGTATCATGTCGCATTTTGTCTTTGTCTATATGTCCGACTTGATATAAAATAGTACCTCTGGCTAATTTAAACATGGCCATTTGTTCACGATTCTTAAAATTTACACTCTAGAGTAGATAGAATATATATACGTACACTGAAAGGAATGTGTATATGTCTCTGAAAAATTATTTTGTTTGCATTTAAAAAATTACAACTTGTTGCTTCAATGAAGGCAGACGAGGCGAAGAAAGAATTTACAGATTTTGATAGCATTTATTGAAAGTACGCGTGACATATTTATGACTTTCCAGAATAGACAGAATAATATTTTCAAAACTGATTCGAAAACTTGGATGGATTTATGCTGTCAGGAAGAAATAAAACATAAATTTATATTTTAATCCTTAATCATGCATCCAAATTCTACTAATACATTAATTTAAAAAATAATGTATCATATATTTAATATGAAAGTTATTATCTACAAGTATTGTACTATGAATAAAATGTTTTTGGAGGTACTGTACCTAAAGATAAAACGTTATTTGCAGATACACTGTGCCTATGTATTAAAATATTATTTGTAGGTTTTTCAAATTTAATATTTCAAAAAAATATATTTGAGGATCCTGTATGTTGCAATTCTGCCTGATCCATTGATCCGTCCTTTTTTTTAACCTAGCTTTCACATTTCTATACACCTTTTATTCAACTTGACTTGTTTTATGTTTGTAAAGATGGAATTTTTTAATCTATTTTTCATTTACTTCCTGATTTTGAAATTCTGCCCACTCATAACAACATATATAAGTATAAAATAATTAAATTTAAAAAACAATTTTGCTTTGTAGTATACTCATAATAGTGAGCTTTTAAAAACTGTTTTTGTTTAACTTATTTCAATTTATTTATTTTGATGTTACAATAACTACTACGTAAATAAATGTTTATAATATATTTCCCTCTGGCATGAATAGCACCCGCAAACTGATGAAAGAATGTAAGAATTATTCGCAACATTTCTCTTTAACTTGTATCGCAATGGCATTTAGAAAACTTTCCGCCAATATGGCGATGTTTAAAGTATTTGGCTTAATGAAGAACATCAGGTGTGTATTAAGTACCATTCCCTCTTCATGAATTTGCTTCAGAATTTCTGAGAGCATTCATCAGTGTAAGGTTTATGAATTTCATCGTCGAAATTATTTTCTCCACTTTACATTTTAATTTTTTTAATGAATTCAGCCCCTACCATCCATTCTCCCTAGCGAACTGGATGAGCACTTCTGGATGATGATTTTATCTGTGAACTTACTCTCCAGTGTGTTGGCTGAGCGATTGTATTATCAATCAATTCATGTTTCATAGATTATTATGCCTGTATGGCTGATGAATAAATTCATGGCTCAATAAACAATCACACGGGAATTGTTCTTTTCCTTGGTGGCCTATCCAAGATCACACCTCGTCGCTTAACAAGCAACGCCACCTATCTTAATTTTTTGAAATTTCAAAGAGGAAAGAAAATACTCAATTTTTCGCAGCCAATAACGAATATTTCTGAATTTATTTAATATCTATACAAAGATGAGACCGCAAGTTCCAACCACATGTGAAAAAAAATTCAGAAATATTCGTTTTCGGTTGAGAAAAATTAGGTATTTCTTCCCTCTTTGAAATTTAAAAAAATTGAGATAGGTGATGTTGCTTGTTAAGCGACGAGATGGGATCTTGGATAGGCCACCAAGGAAAAGAACAATTCGCATGCAATTGTTTATTGAGGCATGAATTTAATCATCGGCTATAACAGGCATAGTAATTTTTGAAACATGAATTGATTGATAATACAAGAAATACTCATTTTTTCTCAACCGAAAACGAATATTTCTGAATTTTTTTCACATGTGGTTGGAACATGCGGTCTCATCTTTAAATCAGATATTAAAAAAATGCAGAAATATTCGTTATTGGCTGCGAAAAATTGAGTATTTCTTTCCTCTTTGAAATTTCAAAAAATTGAGATAGGTGATGTTGCATGTTAAGCGACGACACGCTAATTAGAGTAGGTAGGTCGGTGTGGGTAAACGATAAAAAAAGGTGGAGATCTACTGTTGTAAAAGGTGCAGATCTGTAATACCTTAACGCCAAATTAAATTTATTTATTTCGTAGTGTTTTATGAGTATCGTTGCATACATGCATGCTGACAGACACATAGATGTAATACCAAAAATGTTTTTTCCAGACACAATGAGATCTAAAGCATCGGAAATCTAAGCAATCCAAAAATCTCGGGTACGAAAATTTATGATGATCTTCCTCTATATGTACTTCGCGTGCTTGAAGCATACTTGATCAATTTAAGATATACAACATTTTCTGGGGATCAAATATTAACCCTAGATTTTCTCTTCAGGCAGAAAGGAATACAATTCCATAGCATTATTTAAATTTTCTTTCTCAACAATCAGTGAGAAAGAATCTTACGTAATTAATATTTTCTCATTTAATATTTATTCTTTATTTTAAGGTCCCTACATTAATCCAAAAGAGAGAATAAAACATATTTGAATAATGGCTATGATAAAAGATTTGTTACTAAATAACAGTTATTGCAATAAAAAATGACTGTTTTTCATTCATCCAAAAGTTAGAATTTTAAATTTTGAAATATTTTAAAATTTATGAATATTGTATGATCTTATAAGCATAATGCTTTACTAAATGATTATGAAATCAAATTTAACTGTACAGGATGGTCATAAATTGTTGGACCCATTTCAAAAATTAATAAAAAAAAGTATCCCTATAATCTAGCAACTTCGTTTTTTAATGAGACAACTTTAAACAGTTACTACACAGACAGACTACTTTACAGATATACTTTTAAAAGTTTTTAGATAGATAACGCGCCGTTACAGCGCTCTAAATCTGCTGCCGCGGGATATTCCCAACGCAAGTATCAAAATGGCTGCCGTGCAACAGAAGGCACATCTCTGGTTTCACGAAAGCGAATCAATTGCAACAGTTCAAAGATGTTTTCGCTTTGAGCATCGAAATTATCCGTCTACAAGTAGGAACTCCATCAAGCGTTGGTATGAACAATTTAAAAGAACAGACAATGTAAGTCATTGGGAAGATGATGGAAGACCATTGGTCTCAGACAAGTTGTGGAAACGAGTGACAACGCTTAATGGTGTTCTTACTTGGAGACTGACAATTTAGATATTCTAAGGGAAAACATCTTTTAACTATTACAATTTATTTGCTTTCGTGGAACCAGAGACGTGCCAGACGTGCCTTCTGCTGCACGGTAGCCATTTTGACACTTGCGTTCGGAATCTCCCGCTACTTCCTATCTGAAAAAAACTGTTTAAAGCTGTCTCATTTATAAGAAAACGAAATTGCTACATTATATGGTTACTTTTTTATTAATTTTTGATTTGGGTCCAATAATTTTCGACCACCCTGTATATCTGCACCAATGTATTACCCGATCAAATCTGTAGCTTATTGTATAAGGAACCAAAATTCGATATTACATCATTTTGGAGAGTGCCTTACAGAGCATGCGAAAGAGTTCTTACCGTCTTTAGGTTTAGCATCTCCTAGTCAAGTACTGATTTTCAGTACATTTTTCCTTTCTATTATTAATCTTAAATTTCTAATTCTGTTGCTGCTTCTTTTCGTTTTAATCAAATTTGTTGACACGTATTTAAATAGCTTAATGTGACGAACTTGCATTCGCTCACTGCTAAAAACAACTCTGTGTAGGAATGAAAGAGAAATTAAGAATTTTAGGATTTTTCTTCTTTGTTGCATTTATTCTCAAATGGTACTCATTTGTTTTTTATTTTAGATAAAAGGTCTTGAATCTTGAATGATCAAATCTTCTAATTATCATGCAATTCGAAATTTGGCTTGCGGTAAGTGCGGCATTACTGACAGTGATAATTAATAATATAATTGTGAACGATAGCAGAAATAAAACTCAAGGTCCAAGATTTCAAAGATGATTCATTGATGATTGATTAAGCCATTAATCTCTTAGAATTATGACTGAATGCGAGAACACTCTATGGAACAGCTTACATATTAATTTCTCTTTTCGATTCTCTTGATCTTATGGGGCCGTACGATTATTTGAGAAGGTGAAAATTTCTATCATCCTAACACTGAAGAAATTAGTAGTATAAAGAGAAAACTCTAGAAGCCTGAATTATATCATAAAACTAAAGATTAATAATAAAAGAATTTCGTTAAGTAAAAGAATGATTCCTCAGATTTTATTCCCTTCCAAATGAAAGAAGCAGTCAGTACATATTTTTATGATTCTTTAGTTTCATTATTTTTTGATTGTCATTAAAGGGAATAAAAAACAAATCAATGCACTCAATATTTCCAAGAGAAATTAGCCCCAGGCTTTTCTGCTACTTTCTTATCTCAGCTTCTATTCCCTTTATTTATTTATATATATAATACTTCTCATAACCAACCCTTCGTATATCTGACCTGAAATTACTGAAAGGGTCACCACAAGGGAGTCTAAAATCAACCATAGTGGAAGCACGAAGGTATTACTAAAACTAAAATGGGAAAATATACACTCATATGGTACAGAAATCTAATGTCACTCTTATAGTAAATATATATAATCACTAGAAAAGGGGAAATTAATTATTAAAAATACAAAAATTTATTGGAAAATAGGAAAAATTAACCAGATTCACTGGACCCACCCTATTTTTAATCGTGGCTTCTTTCAATTCCAGACAGTATCGTTCGCTATATTAGTTAGAATCAATATTTCTTTCAATTTTTAAACACTTTCATTTAACTTCACTTGTTTTGTGTTTGCAAAGATGAAATTTTACTATCGGTTTTACACTCAGTTCCTGAAGGACTGGAGTTTCGAAATTTCATACATTATTTTTCTCGATGACAATACATCGTTTTAATATTTTGAGAACTTAATTAACAGTTAACTGATTAATTAAATGAAATTTCCATTCAGTACTAGTGGCGCCACCTCGTAATGAGTTTGAAAAAGAATTGATCGGAGGAGTAAAAAGTAGAAAATAATTAAAGTTTCCCTAACAAAACTATCTTTCCTTTATGAAATAAATCTACAGCTCATACAAAAATAGGTAATTTTGAGTAAATATTGAGAAGAAGAATTGTTTTGTAAATAATTATTTCGAATCAAATTTATTGGCTTTTAACTGATTAACCTTTAGCTGCTAGGATTTTTTTAGCTTTAATTACATAAATTATTTAAATGCTGGGTAACACTATTTGAGTCAAATATCTTAAACTGTCGTTCATCTTTCTATTTCAACAATTAACTATTTTTCAATAAAGTCGAAAAACAAACCATGAAATAAAAATTTATTTTTAATCATTTTATCATCATAATAATGCAATAAAAATACATACATGGCTAATGATAAATTTCAGTTTAAATTAAAATCAGATAAATTAAAGATAACATTAAATCTCTATACAGATTGCAAATTCACTAGCACAAGCATTTTCTTTCTTTTCTTTTTCAAATTCATAAAATGAACAGCTACATGTGTTATTTCTGGACTCATCGTATATTTTCCGCTGTGTCTGAACAATTGATAAAGGATGTATGAAATTCAAAATTATATTTTCTATTCCTTCTGTGCCATCAATGTTCATTGTAGCTCAGTATTTCTGGAATATTGAGATAATACTGTAGACTCTCGCGATTCTTGATGTTTGACACTTCTGGTATTGAATTAGTTGCTAAGATTTTTCGTACTGTGCTCTCCATTCGTTTGTGATTGAGATTGTACTGAAAATAAAATTAAAAAATATATATTACGTAAACAAGAAGAAGTGCTGTCTCATTTCAAAATAAGAACACGGTTCTGTTTCAAACCCAAAAAAGGGAACTTAATAATCAAATAGACTATATTTGCTATTTTTATCATCCATTTAGCTTCTATCCATTTGATAGCAACTAAAGTGAGAGTGCCATTCTTTATAAATAAGCTATATAAATAAAAAAATAAATTACTTCTTATTGATCTAAAACAGCATATGCGATAAGCTCAGTGCTACAGCTATATGCCAACTCAATATTCATTAACGTTATAAGTGAAAAAATTAGTATTTCAGTAAGTATATAATAAAAAAATATGTAACAACAGAATCTTTCACTTAACGTAGCTGTTTTAAGATAAAATTGTGTTCCAATCAATTTTCTTTTTACAAATATCGAGTTTAAAGCTGCCATGTTGTTTCAGTGTTTACTCTAAATCATTCTTAATGACCTTTTGATTTTGTTAACTCAGCAGAAAAGTAAGATCGGCGACTATTTGTCACCAGTCGGGCTTTCTAGACAATTTTCTGTGCGCGTGACTGTGAAATATTCTTACATCTCAACTATCGACTACCATTGAGCTTAGTACTGATAATACTCATACTTGACGCAAAAATAAAATGTTTCTTTAATATGAAATTGCTGGGTGAAGTTAACGTCACTTATATGTGTATATGCCGGTGATTATGAAATTGGAGTACGCCATTTCTTTCGAGATATTTAAACCCTCGCAGTCGAGAGACTTCTTTCAGACACCATCCTGGACGGTTTATCATTTTAATGTTGTTTTTTTTTATTTCGATAGTTAAAAAATACACATACAAAGTTTTAAGAAGTCGCAGATTAATTTTATGCAAGAATTCAACTTATGCAAATAAATTTTTTACGTATTGAAAAAATAAAATAATCCATTGTATTCAGTGAATGATTGTGCATCTACTTGATTTTTTAGTAGAAAGGCTTAGATTTGGTACAACTAATCTAACGAATTCTAATGGTCAAATTAGCTCAGTCCAGTGACTGAATTTCTATTACTTTTTTTGCTTCAGACTGAGGTAATCTTTCAGATACTTCAAAATATGTGCTAATAAT
>BGPR01016815.1:0-33171 GCA_013235015.1 Araneus ventricosus | reverse complement strand
ACGCCACAGGACATATGCTATACGTTTCATACATATGAAAATCAATCAGAAGACAGGCTAGGCCGCACTTATTTCTAACTACATGACACCGCAAAAAGTGACAGCATAAAACACTGGGAACGTTTCAATTAAAGGTAGTTGGGTGAAATTGTTCAAACAGTTTTACACCAATAATTTGAGTCATACGAACTTCCGTATAATTATTGAATACATTTTATGTCTAGCCGGCACTAATGCACTCGTAAAAAGGGTCTTTTCTCTCATGAAGAAGTTGTGGACTAGCGAAAAAAACAATTGCGAGTTGCATTCTTATTTGAAATCAACACCAAATATATTGGAGCAAAATTTGGTCTTCAGAAAAATATAAGACCGTATAAATTATTTGTTTTCTCGTGTTCATTCCTGTTCTTTTCAATAATAAATAAAAAATGAAGAAATGTGCGTTTTCTTGAATGCACTTACAATTACCTAAAAATTAGTAGGCATCCCGTTCTGAAGTAATGTATTCCGGACAGAAACTTCTTCCCACAAACTGAGGATCAGGATGAATGTGCTTTGCGCGTACACAGCGGCAGAAATCGGTGCTGTTTGGACGTTTTCTCTTTACACAACTACAGTCTAATAGCACATCGATTTTCGCTGCGTTTTCCCTGAATATTCAAAGTTCCAAAAGAAATGCCATTAGATTTCTGTTAGCATTAGATATTGCATGAAAAATTAAATAAATCAGTAATTAGATTTATACCCTGAAAAAGTTGGGGCTGTACTGTATTGTATGAAGCTTGATGAGTCTTCTTCATAAAAAACAACGCATTTATTTGATGATTTTTCACAAAGACAAAATTCACACACATTACATTGATATCGAATTTCTCTTAAAAACATTCCTTCTGCTGCGATGCTAAGCAACGCCCGCTAAAGACAAATATGGCGTTGCCACTCTATTTTTATTACCTTTAGAAATATATTGGTGCCCAACGATTTTTTAATTAATTTCTTTTACGGCCGAACGATTTTTTATTTAATTAATGTCTTTTCTTAAAATATTTTAATAATACTTGGAATTAATAGTTTTACAAATGCATCTTTTTATTTGTTACAAATATCACAATATGCACAAAACGCCCCTGAATACAATAATAAAAATGCTTATAAAAATCAAGCTTCAAAACTGAAAATGAAAGTCTCGCATCTTTATGAATTCCCATGAAAGGAATTACTAGTTTCCTTGTCCACCAAATTTAATATCTCCTAATCTTCCCTCCCCCCTTCACACACTTTGTAAACGATGTTGATTACAGCGAAAATCTACAAGCAGCTTACAGAAAGTTAATCCGCTTTATCTCAGATGTAGAAATCTCTGTGGTAGATCTTATCGAAAGAAGAAATATTTAAGTAACTTGTGGTAAAACGTAATCCGAGACATAAATAAAGAGATCAGAAGACTTTTTAATCAGATTTGAGCCATCAACATCCTTATCACATATAAATCTGGCTCCTCCAAGATTAAGTAACACGGGGAAAGATTTCAAAACAGAAATAACGCTAGACGAACATTTTGACAAGACTCAGAAATGGCTACGAAACACGACTTGGAAATTCTCAACAGTGTTTTCAATCCTTTATTGCCCATTGGAGAGTGTCCTTACGGTGATATTGTGGATGAAGAGTTAAAAGGTAAGTGTATTATTGTCTTAAACTTTGAGCCATATTTATAAACAGGTATAGTTAGAGGTGTCTTGATTAAGATACTGCGAGATTTACAGAGGAATGTTCAACAGTAGTTGAACTGTTCTGTGAAAGTGCACTATATATTACTTACATAGCATATTTTATATATATTATTAAATTTGTCTCTATCTTTTAAGTTCGTTGGTGTATATAATATATAAAGTTAATTGAAACAGAAGAAAGGTTAATTACAATGCGTGTTCACATATGCTTAACAAATGATAAAAATAATAAGGAATCAATTTGTAAAACTATTTACAATTGTATTCAATTCAATTAACATAAAAAGTAATATGAAATGATTTTTAAATGAAATTAGTTAAAAAGAAGCAGTAGAAAATATAAAATCGTGTTATAAAATATTATAAAACCTCTTAAATAAAATTGGTGGGAATAAAATTCGAAATGAATCAGGATTTCAAAACACGTAACTTCATTAGCTCTTTTTATTTATAATTAGACGTCTTTGGATGACCAGCTGGCTCGTGAGGAATATTAGTTGTGTTTGATTTCAATTAAATATCTTATGAATAATTTGATATACATAGTTTCTTCAGCAAAGTATTTTTAAACATCAAATCGTGGTAGACATTTATTCAGTGACATTTTAGTAGCCTTGCAACTGTTCTGCCCATAACGTATATGAAAATGCCTAATGGAGCCAAGTTGCATGACGTAACAACTGTCAGCGTCATCTAACTGCACGTTGTCTTACGTGCTGCTGTATCTTCACTTCTTATTCCTCATATAAAATGCTCAACTGTTTCCAACATTTAAAAAGTCCGGCGAAATTTACTTTTATTCTATGAGCTCCTCCAACAGCATGTTAGCTGATGAAAAATTATAGAATAGCAAGTATAATCTTTCAGCATACTATAAACTTAAGACTTTTTACTTTGGATATACTTTACATTTATTATATTACTTTAGATATACTTTACATTACTTTAGTTACATGCTTAATATCTTTGAGAGCTTGTTAATAGATAACACAAAAAAAGTTGATGAAATAAAATAAGAAAGTAAAAGTTCATTACCACAATGCCAAAGAAGAAGATAAAAATAAACAGAATCTGTATTTATAAAAATAAATAGAATCCTTGTTCTTTAGCCTTCAACATAGAAGAAAAAACGCGACTAAATATGTTTAGGAACAATGAAAATGGTTTAAGTTTCATTGCAGCAAAGAGAAGTATTGTTGTAAATTAAGCATAAAAGTTTTTAAAAATAGTCAAAATTAGAGAAAAAATTTGCAGGACTACTAAATTGATATCATTAAAAAGATTTTTTTTTGAATTTTAAGATGGTACAAAAAATCATTTTTGTGTGATAATATTTTTGGAAGTAATCGACGAAAAACGCCTAAATTTTGCTTAATTTTTAACTAATTAAAATTTTTAAAAACTCCTAGGAGAGCATTCTCACTTTCCCAGGTTCATTGCTGCCAAATATGGTAGTTCTATTTGCGGTGGTCTCTCCTGTAGACCGCCAATGCTCATACACACCTCCACAAGCATACATTCACTTTTATATTAGCATCGAATCACTTTTACTGTTGTCATGCGAATACTCCTTCATCATTTATCACAATACACAACAAATATAAATTTCTTGTCTATGGACATTATTATTAGCAGAGCAAGAGCTTTAAATTTTTACTTTCAAACTCTTAAATTAACTTTGCACATTGACAGCGCTTGTTGAATTAATTATACATGTAAAACTGAAATTCCAAAACAAGCTTTCGTGATTATGAAAGCCCATGAATGGATTAAATTTTGCCAAGCATAAAAAGTGCTTATTTTCCGAAGAATCTAATACGTAATTTTGGAATTGTTATTTCAGGAATCGTGGAATTTTCCACTCCTGTCATAGATCTATGCAATCAGTTCAGATTTGAATCATTAAAAAGATATTTTTTCGATTTTTGAGAAGGTGTAAAAATTATTTTTGCGCTACTCTTTCAGAATTTATCGCGGACAAATGTCAAAATTTCGCTTTTTTATCAGTTAAAATTCAAATTAAATTTTTAAAAAAATCGCTCCGAGGTTCATATTCCCGTCCTCCAAAGTATGCTTGTGCCAATTCGGTAACTCTAGATCCAATAGTCTACCCTGCTCAGTGCCAACAGAGAGATACAGACACATCCGCTTTTATTGTCAGTAGAGATGTACCTAAATATCTCAACAGCAACAAAATAATCTCGAAAAATGTTCCTTTTATCTGCACACAAACGGATGTTAACAAAGGTACCTTATATTTGATACTAGCCGCCTTTGGTTAGCAACTGGTTCATCGGTATTACTAGTTGCGAAAAATTTTGTTTAAATCTTTTATTCGTAGTTTTGTCTTAATGGTTCCCCACACAAGCAGAGTATTTTTAAACTAGAAATATTTACAGATATTTTTTAACTCGAACCACTTTAGAAGCCTCCTACTTGTTCAGTTTATTTGAGCTCTGCACCTGGCTTATTTTCACTGTCTGTCTTCTCACTTAAAATTCGAGGTTTGATCTGAAATGGAAAATAATTAACTTTTAAAAAAAAACCCAAAACTTCCCTGTCAAATTGAAACGTGCTCATAAAGAATATAAAAATAGTAAACAGAATCATTCAACACCGGTATTTTGTTTACTAACGAATATACAGTCGGACCTCTATTTAACGAAGTCGCTAAATCCCCCAAAAAAGTTCGTTATATGGAAAATTCGTTCAATAGAGATTCACCTTTTAAAATACTTTAAACTACACAAAACAGATTTTAAATTCATAAACACTAAATATTATTAAAAAAGTAATTAATCACACCTTTATTTTGTAAATTAATATCTATTTGTTTTATATATTTTACCCAGCAAAAGAAATCTGCAAGGAAAACAAGAATAAAACAATACATTGTCCGGGAATACACTGTATTTTCAATTAAAAAAATAATTTTATATTAAAATCGATGAATTTTAGCATTTCATCATACGAAGGTTTGCTGATTTCTGCATCATGATCATTTCCATCTTCATCATCTTCGTCTTCATCGCAATTCATTGCTATATTGTTTTTATTTTTCACACTGTCCACTTCCAAACTGCCTCAGCCACATCTTCATAGACACATGCTTTTAAACGTTTTGAACAAGAATTCGATGAATCATAATTTTGTATCGTATCACTTTTTTTATTACGGTTGATAAGCTGTTTGGAGGAATACCAAATTTTAAAGCAATATCCTTTTTTTTTCACGCCTTTATGCACCTCATGAAGAATTAAATTTTTTTTTGATGCTCAAGCACTTTCGCTTTGACATTTTCCAACTTCAAGGTCATTGATCACCATAAAATGCGTTAAAAGAAAGAATAAGTTTGAAATGTTTAGAAATATTTTGAGAAATAGGGAGAAAAAAAATATTGGATCACAAGAAAAAGTTCGTTAAATAGAGAATGCACTTCGCTATTTGGAGGTTATTTTACGAAGAAATTCGCAAAATGTTCTTGGTTCCAAGAAAAAGTTCGCAAAATAGAGGTTCGTTAAATAGAGGTCCGACTGTATTTCATAATTTATGTAATATCTTAGAGTGTTTACTGATTCAATAAAAAAAATTGAGAGCACTAGAATAAGAAAGCAAAAACTTCAAGATAAAAAAGCTCTACGAGACTACATTTCCCTTTGTATTTGTAACTAGCCACCTACAGCGACCAGCTTGTTCGCCGAGAATATAAGTTCAACTTAATATCTTATTTATAAATTAATATCCATGCTTCCCTTAACAAAGTAAAGTTCACATTTCGATAGGCATTTAACCCAAGTTCTTTCAGTAGCCTACCACCTATTCTGTTTGTTGTCTGCATGAACGTCCCTAATGGAGTCGAGTAACTGTCTGTGTCATGTAGCATATATTGCCCGTTGCCGGCATCAACTTCACTCTCTTATTAATCTTGCAAAATACGCATTTGAATTTAACTTTAAAATGGCGTGGAACATTTTACTTCCAGCAGCATGTTAGTTGAATGAAACTATGATGATTAAAGCATATCATTAAACATTAAGATATTACCTTAGGTTTCAACAATGGAAGAGAAACACGCAAGTAAACATTTGTTTAAACAATAAAAACGATTTGAAGTGCATTGCAACAATGAAAAGTATTGTTGTAAATTATGCCAAAAAATGTTTTTAAAAATTTATTAAAATTAGAGAAAAAATCGTACATTGATATCATTGTAAAGATATTTTTTAAAATTTTCAGATGGTGTAAAAACAATTTCTTTGATGTAATATTTTTGAAAGTTATTAAATAAAAACGGCAAAATTTAGTTTATTTTTTAATTAATTAAAATTATAATTAAAATTTCCAAAAAAAGGATAAAAAAGGTCCTCCAAAGTATGTTTGTGACAAATTTCGCAGCTCTAGTTCCAGCGGTCTGCCCTGTAGAGCGCCAACACACACGCACGCGCACACACACATACACACATTCTCCTCTATTATTAGTAGAGATAATGGAAGAATGTCAAGCGATAAAATATTTGAAGCAACAATAAAGACGATTGGAATTTTCATCACAAAAATGAAAACTGTCGTCATAAAATATTCTTAAATATATTTTTAAAAATTTATGAGAAAATTAGAGAAAAAATTGTACTGCAAATAAATTGGTATCTTGAAAAGATAATTTTTTTTTAAATTTTAAGACATTCGTTTCGTGCTAGAATATTTTTGGATGTTATTGCAGAAAACCGTTAAAAATTTAGCTTAATTTTTAATTAGTTAAAATTCTAATTAAAATTTCGTATTGAGACATTGTCAAAGAATATGAAAAAATTAACATCTTTCAACAATACAATAACAAAGACGCGATTAAATATTTGCAGAAACAATGAAAATGGTTTAAATGTTATTGCAATAATGACAAGTATTGTTGCAAATTAATTATTTTTCTTTTTCTGATTTTTTATCAAATAAATTGCCAATCGAATTTTTCTCTTATTTCAATAAATTTTTGAAAATATTTTTAGGCATAATTTACATCAATACTTTTCATTGTTGCAATGAAATTCAAATCATTTTCATTGTTTAAACAAATATTTATTTGCGTGCTTCTCTTCCATTGTTGAAAGCTAAAGTTAATGTTTAATCAGTGGTGGTTTTTCGCACGGGCGCTAGAGGCTCTCGCCTCGTGCCTCAAGACCCTGAGGGGCCTCAAAATCTATTGGACATACATCGCACTTCAAGGCCGACATGGAATTTAAAACATTTCTGGTTGAGAGGGCCTCAAAACAACTTTGCGCCTGTGGCCTCATATTGCAAAAATCCACCATTGTGTTTTGATGCTATGTTTTAATTCTTTTTATTAGTGTATTATAATCGAGTTAGCATGCTGATGGAAGTAAAATGTGCCGCGCCATTTTAATATTGAAATCAAACGCATCTTTTGTAAGAGAAATAAGAGAGTGAAGTTGATGCCGACAACGTGTAGTTGGATGTTACATCACACAGACAGTTACTTGACTCTGCTGGGCAATGGTGGCTACTCGGGGGAAGGCGATCTCTTCCCACTTTTAGCGGAAAAAATTAAATATTTATTTCATTTTAGCTGCCTAAAATTAGGAATTATAAAAAAACGATAGCGTCGGGGAAAGCTAACCAATTTTGTAACTAAATTTTTAAATTTTGTTGTCTTCTCCGGATACTTTTGGTGTCTATAAATTTTTTGCCCCCCCGCCCCCCCTACTTTTGCCACAATTATTTTGAATCATAAGACGACATAAAAATCGTTTCCTTCATAAAAAAATTCTGAAGTTATCACTGGGAAACATCAAAAATACAAATTGAAAATGATATTAGTGGCAATCGGTCAACGGGAAAGGTAATTTTGGATAATTTTATAATTTTTTTATTGATGTCAGTCTAAAACATTTGGTTACATACATATCGCCAAAACAAAACTGTTTTTGACCACAGGATATAAGTTACTTATAATAACTTGTGACACCCTTCCCGGGTGTGTGATTAAGTGTCCCCGTATTTAAGTTACTTATAAACTGTGATAACCTTAAGACCTCTCAGATTTAAAATAAATGTCCCAGTTATCACATTTTAACTTATCAGTAACTAGTTCACATAGAAAAAAGGATGAACTAGACCGAATATCCTAAAAAGTTAGTTTCTGAAGAATTCTCCTTCTAGGCTTTAGATACGCGAAATACGAGTATGTTCAGGGTGGATGAATCATCATGAAGCGAAAGTAGGAAACACTAAAATCTCTATCTCTTCCTGATTTTCTTTTGAAATTTCTTTTAATAATTAACTATTTTATTGTTTCTGGATTTATTATTATTTAATTATTGAAATGTATCCAATCCGCCTCCCTCGACTACCGCCCTGGAAAAAAGTTCCGAATATTTGGTCACTTGAAGCGTGTATAGGCAGGGGCGGCGCTAGTGGGGGGTCAAGGGGGTCAATTGCCCCCCGGGGGGGGGCCGCGGGCCCCCCCCCCCGTCGCCGAGAAATGAAGACTTTCGTCGGTAAATATCTTTTCTGTTTCGGGAGATGTGGAGAGATGGGTATCAAGGAATCTAATATTGTAAATCCCATCTTAAAGTTATTATATAGTAAACGGTCGAGATAAGCTATTTGCGTCCAAATTTGACGTCTGATTAACGTTTAAATCAACAGAATGACCGGCACCTGTTTCACTTGTCGTCCATTTGGCCTGTAACGCGCACCGCATTGACAGAATAACCGACAAGGTGACAAGTGAATCAGATGTCGTATTTTGTCCACTGTTTTCGGTCGGTCGGCTAAGAGATCAACAAGACGGGTGAAAATTTGCATCTTTTGTTACTTCCATTGACTGTTTTGATCACTTGTCGGTAAATTTATTAGGGAAAATTAAAGTATCTATATTAAACAAGAGTGTGGCGATGCACAGCGGTCACTCCTCTCAACGACCATTTTTGTTCGTCACGGAATTTTTCGGCCCACAGACATAATGTTAAAATAACCTCTATTAACGGCCACTCAAACCCATCTGATCTGTCGAGTTGGTCGCCCGTTCAACTTCAAATGCATTCCTTTCGTCTCTCTGACCACAGACCTTTTATTAAGAGAAAATGCAGGAAAGAAAGAAGAAAAAATCCGTACACTCAGAATCAACACCGGAAATCAGATCGAAATTAATTATTCCTTTCCCATTGTAAAGAGAAAAGTGATTTTCGGTCTCAATCGGGGTTAACATTCAAGAGTTCATTTTTACCTTTCTAGTGCTTATTCTCTGACAAAAAATCTGCTATGGGTTGCGACCATCATCGAATGCAACTTTCAGCTGAACGACTTTAGAAAAAATAGATGATATTATTCTCTTTCATCAACAAATACCGACTAAACAATTAGGGATATATTTTTCCAATTAAAAAAAATGAAAAAGTGACCTCCGAAAGAGCTTAAAGATCCAAGCAGACACAAAGTCTTTTTTTCAGAAGAATCTATACTTATAAAAGGAAATGTTTGTGTGCGTGCGTGCGATGTCCAGACGAATCTATCGCACTCACAGTCATGAAATTTGGCACACATGTAATCGTAAAGGTGACTAATGCACCTCGAAGCCGGAATTTTAAAATTCATTCTAGAAATTTTTTTATTTAATGTTTTGGGCCATTTTTGGCACGTTTACGGCTGTAGTATCTTTTCTAATGATCGTTGAAAAACAATCAATGCACCATCGGATAGAGCAAACAATTTTCGTTCTAATGAGGTTTGTTTTGAGCTTCAAACGTAATTTACTGAATTTTGAGAAATTCTTTAAAAATAGCCAGTTTTGCGATCGAAATTTAATTTTTGTTTTTAAATTTGCTGCATCCGACGTTCTAATAACACTATTATTTTCAATTTTTTCAGCTTATAACTGGAACGGTTCTGTCGTATTTAAAACAAGAACGGTTAAAATATCTTTTCCCGTTTTTTTAATTAATTTTTTCCTGGTCAGTTGAAAGATATTTTTATCTACCAAGCTCCCTCCCGTGACACTTTTCCGGGACGTTGTAAGCAATTTCATTGGCTGACGGTGCAGAGTGCACGTGACGTCATAACCTTCAACTGAATGACTTCGATTATTATTTTCGGCAGTGTCGTAACGTGTTTATGTCTCGCATATTTTATTTGCTTTATAATACTCATTTTCACGTTGCAATTTCTTAATATTGTTTCGGATTAACGTACTCTGTATTTTCTACAGTTGAAATGTCATTATCGCGTAGAAAAATGAGCGGGAAAATCAATAATGTGCATCTTTTGTTTTGTTTTCAGAACTTTTTTATGCCATTGAGGGGTTTTTTTTTGTTTTGTTTTCATTTTGTTGAAGTCCTGATTCCACGGGCGCGTACTGCTAGTATATACATAAAGAGGGAGAGAAACTCGCTGTGCTCAGCGCTTCGCGGCTCGCAACCACTACCTTTTTCAGGTTTTAAATACTGCATATAGATTAGTGGAACAGGATATGGGACAACGAAATATCCACATTTGAGTTTTAATATTTTGCACAAATTTGACTAGAAGTTTTCAGAACTATAAATGCAATATGATATCGCTCTGAATAATGTTTCCATCCGCTAGAGTAGATATTTTGTTCTTTTTTGAAGAACCGTTTTCATTAAAGCTGTTCAAAAATATTGTTTTAAACTTGCACAATAAACATGATTCATTCTGAGTGGTTATTTATACTTGCAAAGTAATCGGATGAATTGGCGAAATCGGTCCAGTTATTGAGGCTGGGGACTCAGTCAAGGTTTTTCCCCATAGAGAATGTACCGTGAAGTAGTGTTTTTCCGATTTCTCTAAAAAATGAGGGTCGGTGGGGATAGGCGATCTTTGATGACTGACCTAGGAGTCATAAGCTTTCATATGAAAAAAAAAAATGTCAAAATAGGTCCAGTGGTTGGATTGTCCTTTGGTATAGAAAATTATTTTAAATATATAGACTACCCGCCTTTGGTGACCAGCTGTTCGCCTCTAATTTTAATATCCTGTACCTATGCTTGAAACTTGGAAAAATAAGTTGGCGGTTGTAGAGGCTTAGGTACACTAGGAAAGCTTTAGTTTGCGATGTATTTAGAATATGGAGGGAGGTGGGTGATAGGGGACCAGTGATGATATATCTAAACGTCAAAAACTTTCATATGAAGTAAAAGTTGTCGAAATCGGTCCAGTGGTTCAGGCTAGGGAACTATTATGGTTTTTCCCAAAAGAGAATGTGCAGTAGAGAAGTATTTTTTCGGTTTCTCTCGAAAATGGAAGGTGGTAGATGCAGGCGACCATTGTTGACATACCATAAGCTTCCATATGAAATAAAAATTATCGATATCAGTCCAGTGTTTGGAGCTGGGGAACTGGTCCTCTGATTTTGCCAATAATTTTAAATATGTAGTTATGCATTTATAGGTTTAAAAAAACGTTAATAATTATTTTCACTTGTTTCGGCTATTATTTTATTTAGTTATGAGATTTAGATAACAATCTGTATTTTTTTCCCCAATATCAGTGCGGTACACTTCATTTACTACGAGATTTATGTTTTTAATTCTTCATTTCCTATTATTGCTTGTCGTTCCGTCAGACAATTCTTTCTGCACCGACCTTAAACAAATAGCTAATTATTCCAAATAATTAATTATTATAATTTAATTCGCTAATTAATAGTTAATTACCTTTAATTAAATATAAAATTAAATGTTGTGTGTTATTGTATTAGAGAAATTTTGCCGGCTCCCTGTCGGAGATGTCTGCCCTGTCGAAAATTCCTGCTGCCTGTGTATAGGTGGAGGAGGGAGGTATATAGAAGTATAGAAGAACATTCCCGATTTTGTTCTGTTATTAATTTCATGTTTTATCCTAAAGTAATTATCAGCGGATAAGTATCGCACGCACATAAAAGAATAACCGCATCAAAATTTAGCAAGTGCAGGAAAATAAATAGAAGTTGAAATGCTTAATGAATGTTGATTTATTATTCATATTTTTCTCTTCTTTTGCGGTGTTCCAGATCATCTATATAGTTTATGAAACAGGTTTATAGTTAGTTCCGCTTTCAGGCAAACACGCAAATTTTGTTAAAAGGGGATTAAAATAAAACACAAGCAGTATTCCAAGCGAACAAGCTAGTTTTCAAACTATCCGAGTAGTTCTTCAAAAACGATAAAATTCATCCACACGTACTTAGGTTTACGTCTACTATAATGTATGGTACGTAGACGTAGGCATTGAAGATACATTTAAAAAACAAACAAAACAATCTATTATAAACGCGCCCATCTCCATTTGTTTTGCCGGAGGCTAGGTAAAGTGATGCCATCGCTTAATTAAAACTGTCAAATAGTGTTATGTAAAACTGTAGTGACCTTCAAAACATTTATCCGGATGACGTCAAATGAAAAGAAAACTGAAATGCCATCAAGTGAGCGCATTTGTTACCGCATGTCACGGCAAGCCGCAGAAAAGGGAACGTCAGTGGAAGTGGTTGAAACAGTGTTACCAAAACTGAGAAAGATGACAGGTCCATTATATTTGATGTAAGGAAATACGAGATTCGTTTAATAAAAAACGATTGACCAAAGTAATTATCGACTCATAACTTATCCGGCCGGAGCAAAAGTACTACGCATTTCTGTCAATGAAACACCACTACATTTACCCTTTGCCATACAATGATGTGTCTAATTCGTGCATTGTATCACAGAAATTGTATTGTTTAACCCCGTAACAGTGGTGTCCGAGCTCGCTTCGTGTATCGAATTGTGGCAGTATTGCATTTATAACCTAAAATTAAGTCATTCATGGACGTCATCATTGGGTCTGAAAATGACCGGTAATCCATTAACATTTCAGTTGTTCTACGGACTGTTAGATAAATCAATACGATAACACATTTCCAAAAAAGAAAGAAGGCCATCTAATTAAGACGGTACATATGACTACACTGTCAAGGGGTTAAATCTGTAATTCAATCGAAGTAGCAATTAATTTAAAAGATAAAAATCGCTTGAACGTGATTATAAATATGTCAGGCATTTTCTTATTATGTGGATTAAAATAACAATAAATGCCCCAAATAGGGCATTCTAATTCTTTTTTCTAATAAGGAAGTTTAATAAATTCGTCACAATCACAGGTCAAGGGATTAAACTTTCATAGATTCTTTTGTTAGATTAACTAAAATGAGCAAACATCCTGCGTTAACCATGATAATTCTACTTGACTTTTTATCTTGGCTTGAAAAAATGTCCCGGATTGTCACATTTTTATTAATAAAAAATAAAAAGTTCGTATTGAAAAAAAAAGATTAGCAAGATTCGTTTCTCTTTCTCCTCTCAATAAAAGAATTCTTTTTCCCAACTTCTGTCATAAGAATATAGTCAAGATAATAATGACCCATGCGGATTTTCATCCGCATTGAAGAAAAAGTTATAGTAAAATGTTTTGTTTATGTTTCTATCTCTTGTTTTCTTTTTTGCAACTTTTATCTTTTCAGTGTGTTTAAATTCTCTTTTGAGTTTTCCTTTCTTTTATTTTATTTCATTCCATACCCTACACACTACTGCAAGCATCCCGAGTTGAAGCTCAGAAAATCGAATCACTTTACACGTGAAGCATTCGGCTCATGATGCAACCATTAACATTGAGTTTTCTAATTTGTATGCCTATTTCCTTAACTTTTACATCTGAAATAACGAAAATAAATTTCACTTGCAAAGAGACAGCCACAATACGAAAAACTGGAATTTAACAGTAGAAGCGTTTCAAGTTTGGCTTTTCAGGTCTATCTCCTCCAAGACAGAGGTTCCCAACTTGTGGTACGCGTACCCTGGGGGGTACACGAAGGCTCATTTGGGGATACGCGAAATCAAAGTTGTTAATGGCAAAAACAAGAAGACACAAGTGAATACTTGCTATTTAATAGCTCTATCACTTGAATATTTCGTTATTACGAAGAGTAATTTTTAGTTTTCCTTATAAGTTAAAACAAAATAATTATAGCGCTGGTTTCACTTGCTTTGGCGTTGAACTAATACTATTGTAAAAATGGAATAAAATCTAAAATAAGTTCATCAAATGTTATTAATTCGAGTCATTTCACTTTTAAACTAACTTAAGCAAACCTTAACAATATTGATAAAATTTCTTTGCGTAGATGGATGGTTAGGGGGGGTTGGATATGATAGTAGGGTGCACACGAAAACAAAACGAATAATCAAGGGGAAAGCGAGGGAAAAAAGGTTTTTAACCCCAGCTCTAAGATAACAGGATGTTGGCTGCACTGCATTCTCCAGAGGTAAATATTGAAACTAAAATTTTCTCGAAGAAATATAAGTGATTTTAAATCTTCGAGAAAAAAATTTCGTGTTGTGGCCCTCTTTTTCCCAAGTTAGTGACATATCCCAGTAAATGCAAGAGTAATCGGCATAGTCTTCGAGCTAATAAAATTTTTTATAATGATAGTGAAACAACAATAATGAAAGGAAACAAATACACACTTGCGAACTTCGTTAATATTATCTGAAGATGCTTCTAAAATGCGCACAAGTATTTAGGAAAACTTACAAGAAAATAAAATTTGCGTTGAAAACAAATTTTTGGTGTGCAAAAAACAAAAACTAAACTTTTGGTGTGCATCCCTTCTGTCCTTTTTACATCTCCTTCAATTTACAGAGTGATGATCCCCCTATAGAAGTGGGCACCACTAAGTGTGGATGAGTTGCTCAGGTTTGTATATGAAGGAACTCGCCCGCCTCGGGGCACATGAATGGGGGGGGGAGGCAGCCCTCCTCCAGTGATAGTACGTGCCTCCTACGGGAGGGGTTGGGCCGTGAGGCTGTGTTGGCCATTAGGACCCGACCTCAGTACTCGTTTCTATTGCAACGACTGTCATTCAGCGAGAAACCCGTGTGCTTTGGCAGGTCGGGGGCTGTATTTACGGTTACAGAGTGATGATAAAAAAAACTTTGTTGATATATGACCCCCTAGCGAGCATACCGTTATAGAGAAAGGGGGGGAAATGAATAAAGGTATTATGAGGTACACGCTCAAAAGTGATGTACAAAACAAAAGTCCAGCTCTCACAGTTACGGTTACAATGAAAAAAATTCGAATTTTCAAATGGCAACACCGTCTTCTTCTTGACCCACGACAGCCAGCCTACCCGTCAGGGTGTAAGGCCTACTACAACACCTACTTTTTTCACAGAAACGTGATCCTTACAGTAAAAAACTTAAAATGGAGTTGGAACGGTATTTTTAGGGCAAAAAAATGGTGTCGCTAGGCAGAGACAAAAAAAGTGAAAACAACAACCATGGTATAAAAAAATTTGCCGATATATGACTCCCTAGTGGGCATGCCGTTTGATGGAACGGAACAAAATTTTGAATGCGTGTATTATACGGTATGCACTCAAGAACGATGTTAAAAACAATAGACCAGTCCTCACAATGCTGGTTACAGTGACAAAATTTCGAAATTTTCCAATGACAACACCTACTTTTTTCATGGAAACGTGATATTCACTGTAAAATATTTAACATGGAGTTGGAACGGTATTTTTAGAGCGAAAAATGGCAGCGTTAGGCAGAGACGAGGAAAAAAGCGAAAACAGCCAATAGTAAATACTAAGTAGAAGAGGTTTTATTTGTCTCTGCAAAGCGCCACTGTTTTTTGCTCTAAAAATACTGTTCCAACTCCATTTTAAGTTTTTTTACTACGAGGATCACGTTTCTGTGAAAAAAAGCAGGTGTTGCAATTTGAAAATTTCGAAATTTTTTCACTGTAATCGTAACTGTAAGAGCTAGACTTTTGTTTTACACTTCATTCTTGAGCGCATACCGTATAATAACTGCATCAAAAATTTTATTCCGTTCCCTATAACGGTATGCTCGTTAAGGGATCATACGTCGGCAAAGTTTCTTTTATAATCACTTTGTATTTCGATTCAGTAACTCTAAAAGACAATCGACTCTTGAAATCATACAAATTTCTGAAAATCTCCAGACTAGCCTTTCGTGAATCGGCTACAATCACACCTCAATTTTTAATTTTTTATCGGCATTCGATTTTTTTTAATAATATGTGATAATGTTTTTAGGCAGGGATTACAATCTGTAAACATCAGTCATGCGTTATGAAAAAAGTTATTCAAAACGCTCTATAGAGCAGACTGTTAGACCTAGATCTACCAAATTCAGCAAGTTGTCAGATCTTGGTGGTAGGTGCTGATTAAGAGAGAATTTTTCAAAATTTGTATTAGATTTTTAAGTAATTAAAAATTAATCTAAATTTTAACGTTTTTTAGTTTTAGAGTTATACCAATTTTAATTCCTTGTAATATTTTCTTTAATTTTAATAAATTTTCAAAACTAGTTTTAAAGACAATTTTTAACAATGCTTCTGCTTTTTATAAAACCGCATGCAACAAAATAGCAAGACTGAGGATAATCAATGTGAAGACTTTAATAGCTCTCATGTCACTAAACAAACATAAACATTAGATTTTCAGTTTATTACTAACCAATTTTTCAATATATTTCGAAACATTGGATGTTTTTGTAACATTATAATGTTTTTAAGTTCGCATTCTTTCTGTAAATTGCGTGATGTAGAAATTGCTTCGCACAGAATGCCACGGCTGATGCAATCAAGCCAGACGTATCAGCCTAAAACATCATCACGCCTACGATGTTTCGGACTTCAATTCTTTTACTTTCTCGTAAACGAAGTATACAAAGAGAAAGTATTGTAATCGTCAAAAAATTCGAACTCGAGATTTTGACGAATCTCCACGTTTTAGACCTCCCTGAGTCCGAAAAACAAAATTTCGGAATTATGTCTGTCTGTGTGTCCCTGAGCACGATAACTCGAAAACTATTAAAGCTAGAGGGGTGAAATTTGGTTATGTGATCTTTACACACAATTTGTAGGTTTCAATCCAATTTTGGACAAAATCCGTCTATGGGAAGTCCGTCTGTCTGTCCACGTTCGTGTGAACACTATAACTCTAACACCTGAATAGCTAGATGGATAAAAATTGGTACACAGTTTTATCATCAGCAATGTAGGTTCGTATTGGGTCAAATCCGTCAAAGGGTTGATTGTCTGTCGGACTATATAATCGCATAATTTTGAATGCAATAACTTCTTAACAAAACTACTTAGATAAATGAAATTTTGTATGTGGTCTTCTAACCTAAATTGTAGATCTGTGTCCAATTTTTGTGTCAGTCGGTTAAAAAAAGGCGTTCAAATTCGAAATTTGGTTTTTCTTATCTTACTAACCCTATCGCGAAATCACGTCAGCTTCCGATTCTATTTCACCATACTACGTCTTGGCTCAATGCCAAATTCTGCTCGTTTCATCTTGATCTAAGAAAAATTGTGATGGACAGCAAGATTTTATTCTAAAACAAAGACAGTTAATAAGCCTATGCAACTGTGCCTCGGGAATAATTATTCTTGAAGCGAACACTTTTTAAGAAATTAAAACTGACGGCTACATTAACGGAGTATCTATTTCGGAGTTTTTGCACGATACAAAGAATCATTGCACTTCTACATATTTTTTGCATTGTCTTTTTTAATACATTATTAATAATTCGAATTTTAAAATTTAAATTTGGAATAAAAATGGAGAGCGAATTGCGCTCATATTTAAGACATGCTATTGGAATATTTTAACAGTTACAGAAATATTCTTTTAAAAATATGAAAAATTTAAGAAAATACTTGTTTTTCCGATACCATTTATATTGTTTCTGGTTTAATTTTTGAATATTAAATTTAACTGCAACAACTAGTGAAGCAGAGCTCCCTGTAAAATGAAGTTCGCTCACCATAGTTTCCGATAACTTACCTAATCAGAAGACATTTTGGAAGGTTAAAGACGTAAACTCGCATCGACTGCGCTAATGTAAGGGTTGCTCGATGAGTACATGCAAAGTCAAAGAGATTGCGTCACTAGACCGTATCGAGATTATTTTTAGTTGCCGGTATCTCTTGAAGGGTATCACACACAGTTTTATTTAGATATATCTGATAGGCTACGTTTGACACTTATTTGAATGATTAAGTACCGTGATTTCTGAAGGATGGACTAGGGATGGCGTTTATTGAGAAAATAACCGTTTTTCGGTTATTCAGGTTTTTTTCACCTTCGGTTTAACCTGGCGATTATAACTGCTCAAAATAAGCGGTTTTCGGGAATTTTTTTAAACAAACAAACTCCGTTCGTAGACAAATTTTTTAATATTATTTTTACAGAAAATCAATCTATTGGCTAATATTTATCTGTTGATAAAGACTCTTTCAGTAATCCGCCAACCAACAGACACATCGAGGAAGCGGTTGTCGTTGATTGGCCTCGGAAGATGAAATTCAAAGCTTCATAACTTGGTAAATTTTAGTATAATCGAACCTAAAATCGAGCCTATCTTCCGATCCGGTGTTTTACATGGTTATTGGATTTTTTAAAAAAATAACCGGTTATAACAGGAACAAAAAAAAACAGAAAAAGACCGATTAAACGAAACAGAAAAAAATGGTTTTCGGTTAAAACCGGTAGGTTTTTCCCATCCCTAGGCTGGACGAGAAAAAATTTCGTATAGCGACGAAAGGTGGCGGCAGAAATTTTCAGACGGGGAGGCAAAATATCTCCGAAGGGGGGGGGAGAAGTAAAATTTCTCTAATTTAGGTAATTCCAAAATAATACACAATAATTAGTTTTATATTTTATTTAAGGTAATTAAGCATTAATTAGCGAATTCAATTACTATAATTAATTATTTGGAATAAATAGTTATTCGCATAACGTCGGTGCAGTAAGAATTGCTGACGGAACGACAAGCACTAATAGAAAATGGAGAATTAAGAAAATAAATTGAAGTGTACCGCACTCATATTGGGAAAAAAAATTGCAGATTCTTATCTAAATCTTATAACAAAATAAAATAATAGCTGGAACAAGTGAAAATAATTATTAACTTATTTTAGACCTGTGAAAACATATCTATATATTTGAAATAATTGGCAAAACCAGAGGACCAGTCCCCCAGCCCCAACCACTGGACTAATTTCGATCATTTTTTTTTATTTTATAAGAAATCTCACGAACCCTAGATACATTACCAATAATCGCCATCTCCACCCTTCATATTCGAGAGAAATCGCCAAAACACCACTGTACATTCTCTATGGGAAAAACCTTGACTGAGTCCCCTCAACAATTGGATCGATTTCGCCAATTCATCTCGCCCTTTTGCATGCATAGCTAGCCAATCAGAATACTCCAAGTTTATTGTGCAAGTTTTAAATAGTATTTTTAATCAGTACGAGTTTCAAACAATAAGGCGCCTCTAAAAATTGTAAAATACCCATTGTAGAGGATGGAAACTTTCTTTAGCAACATATCATACTGCATTTATGGTTCTGAAAACTTTTATGCAGATATTAGTGACAAAAGTGTGCAAAATATTAGAACTTAAATGCTGATTCTTCTTTTTATATCCTGTTCCACTAATCTATATGCAGTATTTAAAACTGAAAATGTAGCGGCTGCGAGCCACCAACCGGTTTACATTTTCTTAGGACTAAATTGACTAACGATGGGCTAAAAGAAAATGTTTAATTTATTTCATATTTATTTGCCAACATTGTAATTAGACTCAAATTTAAGGTCATTTTCCAACGAAAACAAATACATAACGTCTTTTTTAAAAGAAAATTGCAATGAATCATGATTTCAAATATTTGAGAAGTTTCTATCAGATATATAAACAGATAAAGAAAATTTGAATGAAAAGTAATTTTGGATGTTTGAGTAATTATTGTACAATGGTAGCGGACTCAAAACTGGAATGATATCGACTTATTTCAGATGTGTTTTTAAAAAGGATAATGTTTAGAATTCTACTATTTGGAAAAGTTGCTGGACTGACATTTATAGTGATGAACCTTCCAATATACAATACCGATCACAAATATTGTTTTCAGAGATCTACAGAGCAAATGATAAATTCGAGTGTTCTCGCAGTTGCATCAGCTACGCTGAGAATTATCTGCTCGTTCAATATCAGGACGAAAGCGTTTAATTGGCTATGAGAGTGATGAGACATTTTAGCAATGATTGAGAAAGACTTTAGTCATGGGTACTTTATCTTTCCGTCATGAGTAATGTGACCATACGTCCCGTTTTGAATGGAACCATCCCGTTTTTAGGTCGTCCCCAAGCACAGTTTCGGGACGCCGAAATGTCACGTTTTCAGAAGGAAAGCAATCCACGCTTAACAAGTACAAAAAATATATTTAAAAAATCCGACGGTTTTCGGAATAAAAATGCGTCTCAAACATATACAAATCAACAGAGGTCTACTAGCTCGAACTTACTTCTAACTATATTACACCGCAAAAAGCGACAGAATTGAATACTGCGTATATGTCAACAGAAAGTGTTCAAAAACTTTCATACCAGTAATTTGAATCATACTTTCGTATAATGATCGAATACATTTTACGTCTATCCGGCACTAATGCACCCGTAGAAAGGGTTTTTTTTCCTTACGAATAAGCTGTGGATGAACGAAAAAACAGTTCTTAAAGTAAAGTTAATTACCAAAGTAAATTTGAAATATTTATGCTAAAAATTTCATTCTTATTTGAAATCAACACAAAATATACTGAAACAAATTCGGTCTTCAGAAAAATACAAAGCCACATAAAGTAATTATTTTCACGTGCTCTTTTCATTAATAAATAAATACTTAAGAAGTGTGTGTTTTCTTGCATGCACATACTATTACTTTAAAAATTAGTGGATGTCCCGTTTTGAGATTAAAAATAAATGTTCACGTTAGTCATGAGACCACAACGCTATTTCTCAATAAGAAAGTATAAGCGTTATTGCACTTAAGATAAAAGCATGGTTAATAACTCTATTGTCCATATTTTAACTCAACGCCCTGATTTTAATCGTCATAGTAAAACTTTCTTTCTTACAACCGTTTTAAACTTCAAGGACTTAGTGGGTGAAAAACACTTCCCTAAACTTAGTCCGAGGTTCAGGTAAAAAACGTGTTCCTTAAAGCCATTGGCTTTCTGCATTGCATTTGAAATTTTAGCATTTTACATTTCAACAGTTTGTTCTTATTGAAACGTTTTACTTTTTTATACCACTGACGTAGTTGATTTACTCTGTAAAATTTTCTTAAAATGTTCATCTTTTTATTTACTGGTCCTATACTGGACCTTGTGCCAAAATATGTGCATGTACTATACTGGACCTTCTCCGAAGAATGTTTAGCATTTCTCTTTTGCGACCCCAAGCTCTTTGGTCGCATGGGGTGATCTCCCTAATATTCCCGGACTCTCCATTAGTGATCCACCCCTCCACTAATGACAGGGGAAAAAAGCAGCCTAGTGTTTTTATTAGACAGAGATAACGGATTAACAGACATTTTATTTTTTAACAGTTTTTAATTCTTTTTTTTCTTTACTTAAAATGAAATTCTTAAATCTTCTTTTAAATCTTTGACTATCATTTCAGTTTGTCAAAACTTATTTCAGTAACGACATATTTGTTCAGCTTTAGTGATTAAAACTATTAATTAGTAATATGTAATATTTAGTTAAAATGATACCTAATTAATCCAATCCGCATCTCGGGATTACGACTTAAACCCCTCTCTAAGATACAGCAGAAATTATTAGTTTTACTTCAAAACAAGCTAACAGTACCTTCTTACGTAGAAAGAAACTTTCATTATATGCAGTTAAAGCAAATGACGGAGCGAGAAGGTAAAAACTACAAACCTGTTTAAGAAATCAACTTTACATAAAACAATATATGTAAAAATATTTTAAATGTGCACAAAAAATTTCTATTCAAAATTTCATTGTTAGCGATTTGAGTGATTCGTGTGTTTTCATATTTGCTCAGCGCAGCTGGTGCAAATGTGAAAACACTTCACGTTCACATCAGGACAATCAGGCAAAGGTGAGAGACTTGCCTTCACATTCACGACAACGTTTTATTTGCTATGAAAATGAGGAAACATTTCAGCAATGATTTTTCTTACTTTCTCTTTTAGTCATGAGACCACCGCAGTTTCTGAATAAGAAGGCATGGGCGTAGTTGCACCTTAGGTAAATGCAAGTATAATAATAACTTGCTCTTTGTGTTCGAGTTTAAATTGGCAGATTCGATACAGAATTTAATTTCCTGAGCACAGAGAGATGATTAAGGAAGCTTTAACCCCATAAGGATCGCAAACTCTGTTTTTTTTTTGCTATTTAATAAACGACCCCTCCTGTTTTGGAAAGGGGCTGTCGTTTTCATTCATCTAAGAAGGCACAGAATACTTGAGATGTTTATGGATTCTACGTAATTTTTGTAGCAATTTATACAGCTAATTAATGATTAAATTTTTCTTTATAAGCCTAAAAATGCGACAATTCGATGCACATCAATATGACGGGTGCGAGACTTAAGGGGTTAAAGAGGAAGAGTACAACGGTTTAAACTGTATGCAGAAATTTTCGTGTATTATCAACAAGAGATACATAATATCTATTGAATTTAATTAAATTTCAGTGATACGAGAGAAAGTTAATTTCAAATAGCACATAAATGTTGCAAATAAAGCTCCTGTCTTCGCCATTTAAACTTTTCACCTTTGTTTTCCAAGACGAAATAGCTCCGTATCAAAGCCGATGTATTTTCAAAAGTTATAACAGTTTTTTCTTATTTGTTTATGAGTGACTTCTCAGTTTGGTTATTTTCGATTTAAAGGAGAGTCATGGAGAAGTACCTTGCTATTTCGTAGCTAACAAAGTCAAATGACAGTTCTGATGGAACTCCTATAAAAAAACATCACAAAACGCTAGGCTGAAGAGAAAAAGATAATATTTTTGAGATAAAAAAAAATCCTGTCGGCAAGCCGGAAGACGAAGGTAGATTCCTTTAGACCGGAGATATAGGGAAAAGAAAATTTCACCCTTTCCTTGCTCATTTACTCCTCTAATTTCATAAGGATTGTAGCTGTGAAGATGAAAAAGGATGGAGGAGAATGTAACTGACGAGAGCTTTGCAAAAAAAGTTCACAAACTTAGGTAAAAAAACAGTCGAAGTTAGGGTCTGAATATAACTTTTTTGCATTTATATTAACACTGAATTATATATATATATATATATATATATATATATATATATTTGACCAGATTTTCTGAACTTCAATCAGGGGCACTCTAAAACCCGGGAGCACAATGCGGGACACTAGCTGGGAAGGGGAGAAGATCCGATAAAAAAATTAATTAATTAAAATTTATTAAATCAGAAACCATTAACTAATTACTTATTACAAATAAATAAAGCAGAAAGGTACAAATAATCATAAATAATGGATTTTACTATGACTTTTACTATCTAAAATATTTAATCCAATTCGCTCACTTTTACAATCCGGGGCAGAAAGTTGAGAATATGGTCTTTTACTTATACTTTCACTGTCTTTTACTTAATAATACTTTTATAATGATTTACACTTTAATACTTTGACTGTCTGATTACTTTAACTGTACTGGCGCGTGCGCACTCTCTGGAAAAGGGAATTTCAGTTCTCTATTTCCTCTTCCTTAGAGACCCTAGGCGTAAATCCATAACCATAAAGCCTTATCCATTACAATGATAAACTAAACATTCTTGAAAGCAAACAATGGTTTACAAAAAAGAGCCTGTCTATTATTTCTCCTTTGTCTTCCACTTGAAATCAATGCATTTTTATATCTGAATCAGAAAGAAAAAAAAACATGATCATATCACTTTCTCTTATCTAATTTGGGTAATAATATTCTAAGTACAGTAAAAGTTGGGAAGGAAAATTCACGTTTATTTATCTAGGTTTAATTTTTTTAAAGTGATATGTTTTAATATGAATCATTTATTTATCAACAAGATTCGGGAAATACAGTCAAAATTCGGTACTCTCCCGACTAATCCGGGACATTTGGTCACCTTAAGATAAGTGATATGAATATTATTAATCGATATTATCATTTGGTTCGACTGAAAAGGAGAGAAATAATTTTGTTTCCTGAGGCAAATGTATATATTCATTAAAAAAATTTCTTCATACGAATTTTATCATTTGTCAAAGCAAAATACTCTGTTTACGGTGCTTTCAACAATAGTTCCCAATCTAACAGACTAGTCAATATACGAAATCGTTCATTCGGGAACATTCATTATAATGAAAATCGGTTACATTCATTATACCAACATTTCATTGGAACTATTTGCTATTTTACATAAGTCACTTTCGTTCTGCGAGCTGTTATTCATTTGATAAATCTTTTAATTATATATCGTTCTAAAATGTTTTTACTGATGAATCTATCATTGTACGGAGAAGAAGGTATAATTGCCCCGAAGGTACAGTGTACAGTACTCTTCAACTCTGAATTCCTTTCCCCTAAGATTTTCTTTCGCATTGAAAAATATTGTTCTATGTACTAGTTATATTAACAGATGAAATATAGTTCTTTTATCGTATTTCAAATTTTCGTTTCCAAGAACTGCAAAAATTGGAAGTTAAATTTTGAAAAATATCTTCTGGCGATTTCGAAATTTTAAAATTTTATCATAACATACACATATTCAAATTAGAATTTTTTGTTTTTGTTGCTCATCTACCCAGCACCGAAAGTTGAGCTGACGATTGAAACTTCTTTCGCCTTTTCATTGCATTCTTTTTCAAAAGCAAGGAGAGTCGGCTGAATCTCATATCCCATTAAGTATGTCATTCACCAAAAATTTTAAAATGAAGTTTGGTTTTCCAGATTATACTTTTAATTACATATTTAAATAAGGGGTTAAGGCGTTAAGTAAAAGAATTGTCTACAGTGCACCAGATTTGGAAAAATTAAAAAAAAAAAACTTCTTTCTATTTTGTACATTTTTTTCAATATTTGGGTGAACAAATATTGTTTAGAAATAAATAACACTAGATAATTATTGCAAGGGTTTTATTATCATAATTATCAAGTTTATCTTACGCATAGATATGAAATTTTAGATGACAAATGCAATTTTTAGTGTAATAACCATGTTTCATAATCGACTTTATTATTATTATTATTTTATAAAATATACCCTTAAACGAACATGCACTTCTATATGGTGATGCTATTGTTGAAATTGTGTGAACGTATTAGACATTTTAGTTTTCAGACGTTAGGTTTTCCGTAAGTAAATAAAATTTGAACATTTATGAAGAGGTATGACAAAAACACATTACCAAATTTTGCAATATTGCAAATGATGTCTTCCGCTTTCGGTCTAAAAGTTAGCAGACAAACACCTACGTTAATTCAAGCTATTTAAAAACACTGCCGTATACTTTAAACTTCAATTATTTCCTCGTAATAAGTATACTTCGTTTAACTTTATCAAGCCCAGTTGAAATATCCGGAAATTCATTTTCAGAGGAATAAAAAGATAAATATATATATATATATATATGTCTACAGTACCTCCAGTTTTAATACGCGGGCTTAACAAAATTTTGCAGAAAAGTTAACAACAAGGAGCGTTCACTTAACACCACCACTTAATGAGATTGTATCTGCAACTTCGCACCCACGCCGACTGCCAAGGTCTCCAAGGTTGCATTCTCTGTCGAGATTCTTTTCCTCATTAGCATTCTATGAAACTAAAGCATCTAGGTTTCTATTTCCTATTCCACTTCGACACGCATTTTTTAGAGTTCTTTCGTATTCCGCTGAAATTTAATGCTATTAATCTCAATTATGGAACTAACAAATATGTAGGAAAGGATAGTATTAACATGAAGAAAACAAGTAGATATCCATTCGCTTTTATACAGCTGCCATGGCTTTACCCTCCCTTTATCAGCGGCATAGCTGCAACTTTTGTCGCCCTTTTTACAAGTTACATAGGGCACATAAACATTTAAGAAAACAAATAAGTAAGTACATAAAATAATCCCGGAAAAAACATTTTATCCGCAAATTCGTAGTTTGACGCTTTCTATTTCTGCAAGAGAGGTTGCGAAACAGCGCGTACATCATCAGTCTTCCTCTCAATGGCGATTTACCGACAAAGGCGAAAAATACGCATTAATTGTACTAGTTATTTTTTTTATGTACACAATGACTGAGCTAGTGCCGCTGCTCTTCTCAGTTATAAAATTGTATTCCTGAATGTCTGAGTTTTGCCGCCGCTTTCAAAGTGCCTCCCCCTTTAGCTACACCACTGTCCTTTATACGACACTTTTTTTTAACTTTTTATTTGACTCGTTATCTGCTCCAGTGTAGGTACATTCGTGTCCAAAAGTTAAGCATAATTTGTAAAATGCGAAAAACTTGGAGTTAATATAGATACAATGGGTCACAATCCTTTGTGGAGAATCGTGTTAACTCATGTTTTATAGTGAAGATTCGGTCACAAAGGCATTTAGGGGACAGGACAGAGAAATGGCGAAGATGGAAATGATTTAGGCTCACCCCGTTTCAAAGAAAGATGATAATGATTTGCAACTTTCACCAATTGTTTTGTTTGCTGTGTGCAATACTTACATGCATTCTCATAAAAATAGCACGTATATTTCGGAAGATATAAAGATTTTCTTAAAAAATCCCAACTTTTTTGGCATGTTTTATGCTTATAACATGCAGAGTTATCAACCAAATTATACGAAACTTACAGAATACGTACAATATGCCAGCGAAGCATTATATTAAAATTCGAATATTTTGAATATTCAACGAAATATGAGTATTTGTAACAAATGACTTTTAACTCAACATGTGCGAAACATATAGCATCATTTTTTCTTCAAAATTTCGAAGCCAGATATATAGGGCAGCTTATATAAAAATTCCCAGTTGAATACCGTTAAGATTCAGAAGGATATCGACACTGCAGTGACCTGTCGCTCTCTAAGGCAAGATAAATGATGAGGGTTTTGCCACAAATTCATACTACTTCCAGTGGCGGATTTTTATCCTATGAGGCCACAGGCGCAAAGATGTTTTGAGGTCCCTCCCCCTACGTAATATAAATTTGACGTAGGTTTAACACTGCGATATACATCGAATAGATTTTGAGGCCTCTGCAAGGTCTTGAAGCGCGAGGCGAGCGCCTCTAACACCCGAACGAAAAACCGCCACTGACTACCTCTGTCCCACAATAATAGTAGCAGTTGATGAATTTAATTTGTAACATAAAAATAGTAGCAAAAGAAAATAAATATAGAACGCAACACTTATTATCGAAAAAACTAGATTAAATTAAACAATAAATTAAAAATATTACTCCTAATTTTTATTTTGAGTGTCCAGATAGTTTCTGGGTTTTTCAATAATTTTCTTACTGAATTTTAAACTTGTAGGTAGGATCCCTCTGCTGCGAAGCTTTGCTTTCCCTATATGCGTGAGCTTAATGAACTGGACAATCGCAACTCGATCTTTGCTTGAAAACTCTCTTTTTTCTCATCTTACTTTTACAATGGGTTGATATTCAAGTGAAATAAAACAATTGATTTCGATCAGCGGATGAAATTAGAGAAATAGTTATAATTCGTAATAATTAGGTTAACCTAAAGATTGAAAGATGTGTCGAAATAAATGACAGATGTCACGAAATATTGATTTTGATTGAAGGCTTCGCAATTTTGCGCTACAGCATAACTTACAGCTGCATTCGCCAATAATTCCCGTTTAAATATCCACTTGCTACTATTATTATGGGACAGAGGTAGTATATTTTAAACTTGAATTTTCGCATAAATATTTAGCAGATTTCTAACCTTTATACAATTCAATATAACTATTCGTTCTTATTCGTCAAGATTTTTTTTATTTCGTCGTTTTCTTTTTATGGAATATATTAACAAAGCCTCTAAGACCTCACCATTTTAATGTTGGAACTCACAGCGCATATTACGTGAGGAATCAGAAAGTTACAGCACCGCGTAATTCAACGTGCGATGTGTTAAGCCGGCCATTCACTTCACAGACAAACTGTATATTTTGGAACGCGAGAAGGAAAAAGCGATAAAAATCTATGGAAATGAGCCAAACGGCTTACCATGGTTGAAATTCCGTCTGGAATGAAATCGGAACGAAAAATCAGAGGGACCCTGAAAGAGGCTAGCGAAAAGAACAATGGCTTGCGTAAATTGAAGCCTCGCTTCGAGGGTAGTATAAATTAAAATCTGCTGACTATGGAAAGTCGCAGAACGATTGACAAGCAGCTGTAGAGAGGAAAAGAAGATCGCTCCCCCTACTTTCGTTCAGAGTTAGCGTCCTTTTAAATACAACTGAATGGCGTGCCTGTATTTTTTGATTAAAATGGGTGGAAAAAAACCAGGCTTAGGACAAATGGCATGGCTATACTCCAAGTGAATGGCCGGCTTTAGATGCGAACAGTTAAGTTTTTCATGCCAATATGAGGTCAGGTGACTTGACTCTTTTAGGGAGATTCATGTGCACAATAAACAAAGAAAAAATAAGAATACTAAATTAACACGGCTTTAATGTCTGTAGCAATTTGTTTTTAGAAATACTTTGGTGAAGGAATCACGACGATCAAGTGATGCATAAGAGATTTAATTCAAATTCGACACAACCAATAATCCCGGAGAATCAGCTAATCGCCAAAGGTGGTTAGTGATCAATATTTCACAAAATCTGAGATTGTTTTTAAATTGCTGTTTAAGCGGTTTCATCGTCTAAGTATTAATGTAACTTGTTGTTAAGCCATTATTTTTTTTACATATTTTTGTCAGATTTAAAATGTCTAGGAAGGCACTATAGTTCAAGAACAATGCTGCAAACTTGTAATTAGTAACTCAACTACGTCGTCTTAGGACGAAACCATGAATCCAGAGAATACGAAATTAAAATCCTAAATAATTAAACTGCAATTTTTTTGCTCATTGTAATGGATTTGCCATGTCCATTGAATAACTCATATACGACAGGATACAGCGTTCTAACAATTTTGATAGAAAGAAAACGATTCGGAAGCATTGCATGCTGTTTAGTTTCATACAGGATGTCTGAATTTTCTCTAGCACCTAATTCAATGGAAGATTCTGTCGTGGGGTTCTGTTCTTTTGTTTTGATTGAGCTAAGTGTCTATAAGACACTTGAAATGTTAAAGAATTCCCCTCAATTTTGTTTTGAATAATAACGATTATGAAAGAGTTGTTTGAATATTTAAAAATCCGATAATTTATAACTTCATAAGGTATAAAGGGGATAATTAAGTATTTTAATTAATATTTTAACCAACCACCTGCTAAATGAAGGAAGCTCAAAGGCTCCATAAAAAAAATTCCCAGTAGAATGATCTGTGATTAGTTTGCCGTACTTGAAAACTAGCAAAACCCCTCAAATTTTGCAAATCTAATTAAGATTTTAATGATGTGAAAACGGTATTTTTGAGGAGCAATTTTAACAATGAAAAAGCAAATTTAGCTTACCTAAAATTCATGGTGATATCAAAATCAATCCACTTTTGTCTGGCACACCAACAATAAATATTCCAAAGTACGTATCTGTCGCTGCTCACAATAATAAACCACGAAAATAACCAATACGTGCTCCTAAACCACGAATTTTTTTCCAGTGTCGTCCTAACAATGTCAAACAAAACCACAAATGGAAAAGCTATTCCGAAATTCCAGGAGAGCTACTGGCGAGAAACGTGAGCTAAAACAGCGAAAAAAAGGCATAGCTCGAACCACTTAGGACACACGATATTCCCAAAGAAAGATGCGATACATAATAGTCAGCGCGAGGTCACCAAGTCAGGCTTCACAATCAGACATATCATGAGGAAGTGGATGCCTTCTTATAGTCAAAAGCCACGACAGCCTGTTAATGCATTTGTTCTTAATTTGTTCCTCACAAACAGACGTCAAGTGGTTGCGTCTCGGGGAGGATCCTTTCTTGCTAGAAAAAAAAAATAAAACAATCCGTCATAAGTGACAGAGCTTTCCAATGATTAACAGCATACACACGTTGCGACAGCCGATTCAGAACTTTTACTTCGTTCCGAGTTGGTTCGGAGACAATGAAAAAGCTGCGTCGGAGACGATGTTGGAAACAAAGAATGGAAAAGGCTTAAATTATTGAAGAGGCATTTTGGTCTCAGTCGTGGCGAATTCCTCTTTATTGATCAGGGTTTTTTTTCTGTCACATTTGAAAACAGCGAAGAATTTATTGCATCATTTCATCAAGCTTAAGCTATGTAGATTCTTTTTCAATTTTAAATTACAGTTTAATTATTTCAAATAATAAAATTATTCACATACTTTGGGACTTGTGAAACTGAGTACACTATGTCTGATCTCGACAATGGTTTGTTTTATCTTTGTTGCGGGATAGCCGACAGAAATGTTAGAATTTATAATAATCAGTGATTATTAGAATACCTCCCCGCTTCGAGTGAATAATATAATATCCAATATATATTAATAATATAATATCCACTTATGTAATATCCAAGATATAGTAAATAACAGATATACGAATAATAAAACAAAATCATATGAGACATAAAAAAGGTTTCAAAGTCCTTACAAAATCTGTCGCGTTTATTCGTGAGTTTAACTAGTACAGCAAATTATAAAATACTTTTATAGAATAGAATTTGTAATACAGAAAGCTACAATTAGATCACGAATTTTATTTAATATATACGATGAAATTCGTATAGACACATATAAAATATCTGAAGCATTCTTTAATCCTCTGACTACATAATTTTTTTTAAATTACTATATAGATGCAAAGTTTTAAAACATATTCAAATACCGTTGAACCAACCTAATTGTTATTTGCATGTAGGCCTTGTAGTATAAGATGATTCAACGTTTTAAAAGCACTAAATAAACCCATTAGCTAACGAAAATCGCAGGATGCAGCAAAAAACAGACGAGCTTCCAATCCGTGAAAATCGCGGGGTACACAGTCAGAGAGTTAATTTCTTATACGGATTGAAATAATAGTAAATTCCCCAAAACAGAATATGTCTTCTAATTAAATAATGCAGGTAACTCATGTGTCACATAATAAACGCACCTGCGCATGCTATCCTAACATGAAACTATTGTTTAGCAACGGATTCGGAAACCCGCCGCCTTTTTGCGCATGCGCCGGGGGCAGTTATTTTCTTCAAAATAGGGGGAAAGTGAAGAATGGAAGGGTGATGTTTACATTTTACTGAGCGTGATCTAACAAAGAATTCCGAAAATGCGCTCATATGATTCATTGCCTGCCACCCCTTGCCGGCGTAAAATCGTCCAGAAGTGGTAGTCTCGGAATCCGTTGCGCTTGGACCTGTCATTAACATAAGTCGAAAAGTTTGCAAAGAAAACTTTTGAGTTGATCTTTTGGTTGTTTTAATGTAATAGAGGAAGCGACCGTTCCGAGGGGGTGGCAAGACTTGCCCTCGCTAAGAAAGCAGGCAAAGGGACAACTCAAAAATGGCAATTAAAAAAACAAGGTTTAAGAGTTATATTGATAAAATCTGTTGTGCACATAAAAAAAGAATTCAAGAATAAGTTTTCTGCGGCTGATTAAACATTACGAAGAGTTGTTAATTGTGCGTACAGATAGCTAGCAACTGCTCTTCGTCTTCCTGGCGGTTGGTGGGCCGGACGAGGATAATCTTTTTATATATGAGATTTTCTAGATCTGAGTAAGAAAAAAATCCAGGAAGTTTTTCCGGGGGCGATCATAAAGGGGAAAGAAAATTAACAAAATTGTGGCACGTAGGGAGTGCAGCTCTGGCAGTTCTGCTCGGTACGGCCCGGATACGGAAGAGGGCTGTACGAAAATGTTTGTCTTGTTTCTATTTAACAATCCGAGTTATTAAAAGCATGGACTGTGAGAATTCGAAGGAAAGTTTTGAAGCCTACATCAAGCTGTGCTGTTTTAAGCATAAATATTTTTCCAACACATTAGCGCACATATTTATTAATTAAATTATAAAAATAAAAGTAATCGAATGAATAATTTAGTTAAATTAAACTATATTATAAATTCAAATAACGTCAATACAATTTAGATTAGACTAATAATCCTAACACATAAGAATGATGCTAATGTTAACAAAAATTTTATTTAATAAATTAATAAATGCTTAAGAAGTAATAAAAAAATACCTCTAAGAATTAAAGTTCTAATATAATAATTATCTTACCGAAGAAAATATAAAGCAAGAATTAACAAGTTTTTCAAACAGCAAATGAATTTATAAATAATAGCGGGCAGCAAATGCAAATTGCGTAATGAATTCAAATTGAAATTAGCGAGGCGCACTTAACATGCATTCCGTGAGCACATTGGTGTTTATAGAAGTTTTAAACACTGTTTCTTCCCCCACCCCCCGTCTTCTGGTAAAGTGCTATGAAAATTGGTCCAAAAATGATACTTCGGAAGTACAAATTCCATAATTTTTAAGTTAATTCAATTTTATTAAATGCCGTTTGAATCAATGGGAAAAAATTATAGAACTGATATAAACATCTTTTTGGCTATGACCCAGTAATTAACAACAACAACAACTAAATCCTATACACCCTCTCCTCGATTTACGACCAACCGCACTTCGACCGCAAAAAATAAATTCCAAAATAGCACGCAATTTCAGGTTGTATTTTTTGTTTACGGAACGTACCGTATATATATTATGTATTTTTCACAACATGTAAATTAATTATACGTACAAAGATTAAATTTTTGTGTTGAATGAGTGATTTTTATAACCTGTTGAATGAAAAAGTGTTGAAAATTTTAAATTCGAATCACGTCCTGTCAGTAGGAAAGGAACTCAGTCGTAAGTCGAGGAGACGTTATACTAATAATTATATAACTATCCCGTTGGAATCTGACTTTCTTCATGTATATTGCGTTTCTAAATACCTGATGAAATAGATATTGCTACTCAGCGTAAAAAAATGATGTAATAAAATATTGCAGACATGTTTTCTTGCTTGATACCACCCATCATCTCCAAATTCCTGACTTCACATATCATATGCTAACAGCAACATCACTTTTTATTTTAAAATGCTTGACTCAAGGAACCATTAACTTACTGGTGAGGAAATTTGATCTTTCCTTCAAGAGGTTAACATGTACATCGCGAAAGTTTATCTCACTTTCACGAAGAGGAACACGTCACTTTCTTCTCACAAGGAAGACGTATTTGGTTCGCTCTGTCTCTTTCTTCTCTTTTAAAAATTTTACTTTTTTCTTTCTCTGTATCGGTTTCAAAGCGTCTCATGAAATCACTATGCTATTTTTCAAGGAAGTAGTAAATCGTTCATAAGGATGTCAGTAATTATACCAGCTTATGTTGCAAGATGCATGGGATTTGCTTCGTCTGTCCTTA